>WWET01000728.1:129475-149015 GCA_011038615.1 Limnodynastes dumerilii | reverse complement strand
TGTACATAAAGGTTAAACCCAGTCCTTATTGTGCAATTTAAATCCCTCACCCCTTGCGTTCTCACAGTATGCAACCTGCCCTGTTGACAAAACTAAATGGCAAGGAGTGCACATATACATTATATTGTGAATTAACCCTGTATTAAAGAGGTTAGTATATGTGACAAAGCAGAAACAAAGTCTGAAACTGTAACTGTATCTGCAAGATATACTACTAATCCAATCAATGGTTTATGGATTTAGAATATGTGGAACAAACCCCTCAGATGTAATTTTTAGTTGTCCAGGGGGTGAAATACAAATACAGACAATGGAACTTTTATCTGGAATGATATTATACAGTAATTTAAATAACTGAAAAAGAACACAAATGTATTTATTTATAAACTTATTGTGATATGCACACATAAGAGAACAAAGGTGCAGATCCTGAACTTCTTTCACACAGTTTAGAAAATTACTATTGGATAATGGATGCTTTGTATCCGATTGTGGGTGCATCCATGCTATTCATTAGGTAGACATTATGAAACATACAGACTTAAAAGCAATGAAACTTCTGAGGGGCCCTGTTTAGTGATCATTCCCTCTTAGATAATGTGTACTACAGGAGTTTCATTTTAATGCTTCAAAATTTAAGGTATGCCCTGATGGAATTTCATCCGTGCTAGAGGGAATAGAATGAGAATGAAGGGCTGTTTAGACAGTGCAGCTCAGCATTCATGGATCACTGCAAATCTTATGCTTGGGGTTTGGAAGTCAGAATTCTGGATATGGCAAAATATTTCTAGCTAGAGGTGCTTTGACATTTATATCTGATGAGAACGAAAAAGACGTGTGGATTTGAAATGTAATTCAATACATAGTCTATCCAGCTTTCATATTGTCATAATTTGGGGAAGAGAAAAAAATTATTTTACAGGAAAATGGATGCAGTAGATGTTTTAGAAGACAAATATACATTTGTAGCACACCACTGGGACAACTGCTGCACTTGCCTGAAGTAGAGATAAATGGAATGGCATCAAACGCATCTTTGGAATGTGTGTCATGTAGAATAGCAACTGTGGGCACCTTGCATTCTTCAGGTTTACCTGCAAAGTAAAATGAAAAACACAACAAAAAAAAAAATAAAATAAAAATGGAGTCATGCATGCAAGTAGTTTGGAGCATAAATTAATATAGAAAAATAAAAAAACAATGCAAAAACCGAAAAAACACAATTCAGTGGAATTGGAACAGTGGAGCAGCTTTCTGCCAATACATAGGACAATGCAAAATATAGCAAATAGTCAGAATTTCCTTATTTTTCTGGACACTTCCTGTTGAAAAAAAAGCAATGTTAAAAGCTGCAATTCTAAAGGATGGTAGACTATAAACAGAATGTTATTTATTCTCTCTTTTTTTTTTGTTCAGACAGTATTTTGAATGGTGATTAAATCTGATGCAACACACACCATATCCTTGCTAATCCATTAGAAGGCATTCCAACACACCTAGTCTGAAGAGAAAACACACTAACAACAAAAGGGCTGGGTTTAATTCCACAAGACGGTGTTCCCTCTAAGTCAGTTTGAGGTATAGACATTCCCTTGCTCTGCATTCTGATGCAGACTTCCGTACTTCCATGATTTTCTTTGTTCTTTAGTTGGAAAACTTAAAGGCGGCTGAAAGAGGTTTATCTGGGAGAGTGGGGGTGGTTATAATGCGAGTACACATCATTGTTCCAAGTCTTCTGCTTGTAAACCTGATCACATCAAAATCACAAATCTAAATTGGGTCCATAATTATGAACAAACAAACAAACCAACCAGGTTTTTATAAAACTCCAAAAGTATATACAACAAAGCTAGAGAATGTGGGTAACAAATGTGCCAGAACTACTCCAGCCTGTGCAGAGCGATGACAAATCCACAAATGTGCTGATAGGGCAGCTATTACATGCATGTAGAATAGCTGTCCAGGGTGTTCCAGTGAAAAGACTTGAGGGTGTGGGGATCAGTGGGGAGAATCTCCGTCATGGTGAATAACAAAAAAACAAAAAAAAACAAAAAAAAACTAAACAAAAGAATACTGGAAGATATGAAGTCAAATCTTTAAATTAAGACAGGCATCCAAATTTATTTCGTAAAATCAGACACAGAAGCCTAAGAAAACCCACATTTGCTACCTAATCAACTAAAGCACACTAACATTTCCATAAGTTTTTATATTATGTATACCTGCATTAATATCTTAGTAGTGTAAATCAATTACTATTTAGAAGGAAACAGAAGAATTCACTGAAAATTAATTTTCAACTTAATGTGTGAAAACCTTAAAAATTAATGTTGGATATAGAAAATGCTAAAAAGAATAAAAAAGTTGATGGTAAAGCAAGGCCAACAGCAGAGGGGGTGTGGTTTGCCAGTACAAGGTGTCATTTTTCAACACCTCGTTTTCCAGCAATGGAGGTGTGACAGCAGTCATTTTGCAACTACTATAAAAAAAAAAGCAAGGCCTCCACGACCAGTCAAGATGTAAATCCTTCAATGGCGACAATCAAGATTTCCCCTAACCATAATCCTCACACTAACCCTCCTAATCTATTAGCCTATTTTAACCCTCCATTTCCTGTAGCCTAACTTTAAACCCCCTCATGTCTCTCAGCCTTACCCTAACCTTATATGTCTAGCAGCCTAACTTGCCATAGACTGTTCCCTATCTGGTATCTGTCCCAGAAGGCTGCGTTCCCTTTCAAGTGTCAGGGAGAGAACATTTCGCTATTGGGAACAGGTACTAATAGTAAAAAGTCACAACTGAGCTGTCGGCTGTATCAGTGACAAAATAGGGCCTTTCTAATCGGCAGCTGCATCCCTAACAGAGGAATGGATCTCGTTCTCGTTTTAAATGAAGTAACCAATGGGGAAAAAATACTTTCCCTCGCTGGGAGAAACCACACTTGTGAATTGTGGTGGAAACTTTTTCTATTAAAATAATGTAAAAAAATTTTAGAGCAGGTTTAAAGAACAGAGAACAAATAATGCTTCTGTGGACATACTTGGAGATTAGTAAGCAAAAGAGAGAAAGGAGACACTTGAATCTTTATGCACAAGGATGATGGATAAAAGCTGTGTAGACTTATACAATAAAATACACAAATTAATGGGTGAGTAACATATTGCTGCTGTAAGGCCTTATGTTACCCTGAATGAGACAAAACACTCATATACACACATGCACATTTGTTATTTCTATTTCCCTGTCCCTAACCATTTATTAAAAACTTTGATGACCATGTTAGTCTGGGGCCAAGTCCCACATAGGAGCTTTTCTTCGACAAAATATAAACAAAAGAAAAGGTGGTCCAGTGACTCAGGCTAAGAGGGATGGTAGCTGCCACACAATTTTGATAAAAGACTTGGTGAAATCAGTTTATTAAGTAAATATAAACATAAAAGGCTAATTGTTAATTACGATTACTTCTTTAAATAAGCATGATTAAAGATTCACCTCTCAAATCTGAAAATGTGTATAACAAACAGGTTCATATGTATAACATATTATACAATTTTAGACCACCCTCAATCAACATACATACAGTACATAATGTGAAAAGAAAATGAGGGTAACACGGATGTTTAACAATGAGAAAAATTCTCAATAAATAAACATGGGTTATAGTGTCATGAACTATTCTTCTGGATTTCTTACATTATAATTTTTTTTTATCTTTCATCTAAGCAACAAAACACATATTGCATGGTACAGTGAAATTATGGAGTGTAGATAGTAAGCACATCGTGTATATATACACATAATATTGTTTAAAGATCAATTATTGTTTTCATCATTGAAGACATCACAATTATTCAATGTTCTTTTATTGACAAAGTTAGTTACAGAACTGCAGTGACAAAGCCCCATTAAAGTATTGTTAAGTTCTGTATATGAAAAAAATTATTTTGTACTGTACTTTACTGTACTACAGTTCTGTAGTGTCTTACATGAAAAAAAAAGTTATTTTAGCAGATTTAGCAAAACACATAAAACTTCCATGGCGCACACATAATAAATGTCTA
The DNA here is from genome assembly GCA_011038615.1 of Limnodynastes dumerilii. NCBI lineage: Eukaryota > Metazoa > Chordata > Amphibia > Anura > Limnodynastidae > Limnodynastes > Limnodynastes dumerilii. The sequence continues at coordinate 144,954 of WWET01000728.1, read as the reverse complement.
CAAACACCAGATTGTAGTAAAACAACCCACAGGCTCATTCTATGCCCGAATGCAGTGTCCACAGTCCTTTATGCCCCCATTTCAGTGAAAGATTAAAAAGAGGTAATGTTTTGGCAGGCTCCAGGTAAGCCCACAAATAGCCCTACCTAATGCCTCGTTCTATTATTCACAACATTATTTTTGCACTGAAAAAAAAACAAACATTCTCATACTAGGCCTTACTAAATTAGTTTAAAACAGTTTTTAGTATGTAAACAAATTTAATTAATAATTTGAGCAATAGAGAAAGTACTATTTATTTTAGCTGTTAACAATTAGCTAGTGACAGGTATTATGCATGAGTTTGCTATTCCACAAATACACCTTATTCTACTCCTGCAGTGGTTTTAGACCCTTTTTCTTCTCTACAAATATCAAATCTGCATACAAAGATAGGCATATATTTTTTGGGGAACATGCACAGTATAAAATAGCATATTTACACTATCACTTACCATATTTAACACTATCTATACTTAACTAACCAATATTACCAAATAGAGTTTTTATTATCTTTAGGGATGTATAATTGTTTTCCAGTTCCCTACCTCAAGCAGTTTAAACAACTGCTAATGAAGCCTCCTAACCCTAAAGCTGGCCATACACTAGAGCGAGTTTTGGCCCGATCCCCAATTATCGGGTGATCGGGCAAATAATCGCTCTAGTGTATGGCACAGATCAATTTTTGAAACGCCAAATAAACGCACCAGAAATGCTCTGGTAGATTATTTGATCTTTTGACATGTTTGATTTAATTTGGGAGAAAGCTCCCGATATTTTAAGGTAGCCAATCAGCAAGCTGAATGGCTCCCTGTTTTTCAAAGCTGCTGCTGCTTTATATCCATGTACAAAGCTGCTCTGACAGCTTTGAAGGTATACTTTACAGCTGTCAGAGCAGCATAGTACATAGATATACAGCAGCGGCTATTGCAGGAGTAGTACAGACAGGGATCAGCCGAAAAGGCGCTGTGTGAAGTGCGGCTTCAGCTGATTCTTATCTGTATTACTGCATGCAATAACCACTGCTGTATATCTGTGTGCTATGCTGCTCTGACAGCTTTAAAGTATACCTTCAAAGCAGCTTTGTACATAAATATAAAGCAGCAGCAGCAACAGAGAGTGCTGCCCCCTCCCCTCTTCTGCTAGGACTATCAGTCCCAGCAGAGGAGGTGTATGGTGCCGATAACAGGACATTTCCCTAGCAGGAAATCGTCCAGTTTATTGGCCCACCCCCTGCTGGGACCAATAATCGTACAAGTGTATGGCCAGCTTTAGGACTGAGAGATATGCAATATGTTTTATTCTTGGGAGTATTGTTTTGTCCTTCATCATGTACAAAACATGGAGAACATGGCCTTCCAAAGTACTGTGTAAATGTTGAATACATTTAACATTTACCATTTGCCACCAGCATAAGAACAGCGAATTGATTTTTTTTTCTTTAAGGACACTCTGTTTAAGATACTGACATTTAGATATTATAATATAAAAACCTTAATAATGTACCAGTGGGAATGAAACTTATAAAAAATTGACAGAAACCTGTACATTGTAATGCATACATACTTTAGGTATAATACTAGTGAATACTTGTGGTCCATATGTAATCAATAGGAATTTTGCACACCATCAATGCTATTATTCAGTTCACTACCCACCCAACCCTTCTCCCATGTATTTATAGTTCTACAGTCCCTGGTAGTATATACCATTAAAACTTACAAATATTTCATGACAGTAATATGCAATGGAAGCACACTAATAAAAAAGCATTACTTTATGAGTACCCTCCACAACAGATGAAAACATTACTCTAAACAAACGTTACTGCAAGAGTGTTTTAACCTGCTACTGCACTAAACTGAAAAAACTGAAACTTGTAAAGAAATAAGGCACCTAAAGAGAGCGCTTTTAATACATCTTGTACAACATGCTTTTCTAAGTGGGTAAATAGATTTATACCTCATATAGTAATAAAAAATTATTATTTTTAAATTGTAGTAAAGTGAACTGAAATTAATTGGATTATATGTATGTTAGAATAACATAATGCTAATGTACTATAATTTCCTATTTAGTTTCCACATGTCAGAACTGTGGTAATGGTATTTCTTTTTTTTTTTTTTTTTTAAAGACCTAGACATTGACTTAACCTGTCTAAAGTTCTGCATGGATTCTGAGAATCCAATCCACTGCTGAATACCTTTGGAAGCATGAGGTCATACAAAAGGTGTGGTACAATTAGTGAGCACAGATCTGTAAAAACAGTATGACTGCCTACAATTAAATTGTCTTTGTGTTTCTTTACCCGCTTGGGTGTATAAGTTGAAAAGTGAAGGTTACTGAACTTTCAAGCAAAAACAAACAAGAGGAGATGAACAGGTTTATTTAACCATATTAGAGAACAAGAAACTTACTCTTAGAAGCAGAGAAATAAGGTAGACATTAACATAATGTGAAAAAGGACCAACTCTTCTTTCAGGCATCGTCATAGGGCATCACTGGTCTGACACAATCCATTATATATATTTTTTTTAATATAAAGAAAACAAAAAAAAACACTGACACAGTGTTGCCTATCAGACACATAGAAAGAAGTTGTGGGTTTAATTGTGGTCCATAAAGCAGGGAAATCCCTGGATGAAGATTATTTGTGTCCAATCTATTTAGAAGCAAATTAAGCCTTCAGTGTCCCCTTACTTGATCTGAGACTGTCAAATTCCCTGTCCAGCAACTCCTCCTCTGTTAATTTGGAGAAGTTATCATCACCAAATGGATTCCAGCCTGACATATCAGGGGGATTGTTGCTGGTCTGCTTTGGTAAATTGGAAGTGGGTTCTTTCTTCAGTACATTTTCAGGCCTACAAAATTGAAAATACATTTTCTTATTGATTTAAATAAATGCCATATAATTATACAAAAATTGGACAACTTCCATATAAAAGAATGATTTTAGATTTTTACGGCCATACTCAAAGAGCTAGTACAACTGCAAGGTAAGTCTTTCTTAGGCACATAAGAACCTTCCTTCCCAACAAGCTTTTATATTTTTTAATAAATGTTAGACTTCTGATGATTACATAAATTGTAACAATAGCTTTTAGGTATTGGGTTCTGTCTAATAACAGCCCATATTCTATGTTCTCTTAAATAACACCAAGTTGGATGTATAAAAAGTGATTTAAATAGAGACAAGATAAACAATCTATACATCCCACATAACTTAGACAGGTGCATCAAAACATTAACTGCTGTTAGGGGAAATCACTCCTCTCTCATCCTGTGACTTCCTGTTTATCACTAGGTAACATTTTGTATGAAATCCTGTGTTATCCTTCTTAATACAAATACATAACTTAAAGGTCACTGACTTTGACAAGATCAGCTAACACATCTCTGTGACTGTTACATACAAATGTAATCCTATTTAAAGAGAGGCAGCACTCTGTGCAATTATATATGAAATGTTTGTCCAACGTTTTTAAACCCCCTAAAAGCCAACTATTAGTGCTCCTACATCAGTGCAATACTCACAGTTACATAGTTAATGAGGTTGAAAAAAGACAACAGTCTATCAAGTTCAACCTATTTTGGATCTCCTGCGATCCCTATCTTTATATTTGAAGTTAATCCATATGAAGCAACCTCCAAACTGTTGCAATCATAAAAAATAAATAAATTTCTCCTTGTCTCCACTACTGTCCTTTATTTAAATTAGCGGTCCTGGTAACCCTGGATGTCCTTTTCTGCTAAAAATGTATCTAATCCTTTCTTAAACATATCAACTGAAACTGCCATCACAACCTTTTCTGGCAGTGAATTCCACATCCTGACTGCCCTTACTGTGAAGAACCCTTTCCTTTGCTGGTTGTGAAACTTCTTTTCCTCTAACCTTAGTGGGTGCCCCCATGTCCCGTGTACAGTCCTTGGGGTAAAAAGTTCCTTTGAAAGTTCTCTGTATTGACCCATGATGTATTTGTATATATTAATCATATCTCCTCTAAGACGCCTCTTTTCTAAAGTAAACATGTCTAGACTGGCTAGCCTTTCCTCATAGTTCAATGACTCCATACCCTTTATCAATTTTGTCGCCCTTCTCTGAACCCTTTCTAGTTCCAAAATGTCTTTTTTATGGACTGGAGCCCAGAACTGAACTACATATTCGAGATGAGGCCTTACCAATGATTTATATAGTGGCAAAATTACATAGTCTTCCCTTGCATCTATTTCCCTTTTTATGCATGCTAATACTTTATTGGCCCTTGCAGCTGCTGCTTGACATTGAGCACTATTGCCAAGTCTATTGTCCACAAGCCCTCCCAAATCCTTCTCCATTAAAGATTCTCCTAAATTTACCCCATTTATTGTATAGATTGCATGCTTGTTTTTGGTCCCTAAATGCATAATCTCACATTTATCTATGTTAAACCTCATTTTCCATTTGGTCGCCCAATCCTCCAGTTTACTCAAGTCCCTCTGCAAAGACGCTACATCTTGCTCAGATTCTATTACCTTACATAGTTTAGTGTGATCTGCAAAAATGGAAAACTCGCCCTCTAAACCATCACCAAGGTCATTAATAAATATATTAAAAAGGAATGGTCCCAGCATAGAACCTTGAGGTACACCGCTTAAAACTTTTGACCAATTAGAATAAGTTCATTTATCACAACTCTCTGTTCCCTATTCTCCAACCAGTTTTTGATCCAAGTACAAATGTTGTTTCCTAGATCCAGTTCCCTTATTTTGTGGACCAATCTATTGTGTGGCACTGTATCAACTCGATTCACAAACATTCAATTCCAACAGGAGAATTAGAAATTGAATTCAGGAGAGAGTAAATGACTATGGTTTTGCTGCTGACATTACTTTCTTCACTTGGTTGTTCCCAAGCTAACTTTTTCATGCATGAATAAAAGATATCAAAAGAGGTTCAAGTGATTGCTATGAATGAAAATGTAAATCTGTCAGTTTGAGGACGCGGGATTGCGGAAATGAGATAGTTAGGGTTAGGATGAAAATTTACTGGTCGGTGTTGAAATCTTCACAGCCCCAGGACAGACACTGCCGAGCAGGAAACGGACGACTATTGCCGGCAGTTGTCGCTTCCAAGTCACAAGATGATCTGTCGCAATACAGATCATCAAAGTGTTGAACTACACCTGTCAGCTTGAACCCCTCTGTTTATTTTTCTGGGATGTTGCTCATTAACAGGCATATTAGTGGCAGCAATATTTAATCTTTACTTACTTGTTTGTATTACATGCGTTTTTCATTGGTCCCACATGCTCGGGGTGGGGAGCTGCATATGAAGCTAAGGCTGCTGTGAACTCCTGAGGAGAGGTCAGGTGTTGTGGTGGGTGAGAAGGATGATGGAGCATGGTATGTTGCTGTTGTATTTGACCCTGTGGATACTGGTGAACCTGTATAAAAATGATTAAACACAAAATGATCACTTGTGAAAATGAAAGCAGAAACTCCCAAAGACTTTTGTAAAAATTTAGGCATATTTAAAGCATTTTACTGCCATTCATATTGCCATTTATACGCCCACCCTTCGGGCCGTATTCAGACCTCTGGCCGCATTGCATATGCGGCCGGAGTTTATCGATATGAACTACTGCGCATGTGCAGTAATTTCGTTACACCATCTACGTTACCTTTTGCAACGTAGATTGCGTATACGCAGTCTTTAAGATGCAATGCGGCCGGAGGTCTGAATAAGGCCCTTCATCTTTACCAAGGTGGAATGGGAGGAGGAATGTCACAGTGATAACATAGTTCAAAGGGGTGTTCTAAAACCACTATATCTGTGCCCTGAGATTGTAGTAGTTAGGATAGTAACAAAAAAAAAATGCACTAACAAAAAAATATGACAGAAAAAAATGCAGTCTTGCTGTCTTATTAGCAGCCTGAGAAAGATGGTTCATTTGCAAGATTTCTTCTCACAGATTTCTACATTGATTAATATGTAAAACCACACATACTATAAATAACACATTTAAAAAAGTAACCAAATCAAAGTAACATAAATCTTGCATACACACAGTGTTCAACTGCTTTCATATACATTATGTTTTTAAACTTTTAGACCATATAAAGTGAAACTGAATTATTACAGAATACACACTGATTTTTTTGTTTATAGCATTCACTGAGACAGTACAGCGCCACTGTTTTACTTTTGTAGATTTCCTTATCATACTAACCAGACACATATATATTTTAACTTTTTAAACAACAAACAAACATGGGGTCTTCAAGTTTTTATTTATTTATTTTTTAAGTGCTCTGCATTGCTTTATCACATAATGAAATAAAAAGACATATTGGGTCCAATTCTACTGAACATGATGTATGATTTGAGCACAACATTGGCTAAGTTGCATATTGTGCCCAAACCATGCATCCTTATTCAAACGCTCAACATTAAAGTGATGTAGAAATCCTTGTGATGTTGAGTCCATGATCACACATTTTAATTGCACCTCAAAAGAGGTGTAAATTAGAATGTTATCCTATGGAAAAAAAAAAAACATAAGTAAAAAAAAACAAACACATTTTATGGGGTACAGAAAAAAAGAGGGGTAGGGAACTGTAAATAGTAAGCCATAACAGTAAAATACAATGGAATTATAATAACAACATCAAATTCCCGAATGGCACCGAATAAGACAAGCTATGCATAAAACATAAAAGAAATAAGGTGAAAGAAGGTAGGGAAGGAAGGGAAAATGAGGGAAAAAGGGAGTACACTCATTTAGCTTGCTGAACCAAGATCTGAATTGGGCCTGCACATTGAATTACTGTCAAGTATGGGATCCTAGGGAACATTTATCAAGAGGTAAGGACATTTTACAAAACACCTCTTAGACACCACCCCCACGTCAATAGGGGAACAGTAAACCCAGTTTAGATGTCAGCTGAAGGTTCTACCAGTTGGGCTACGTCAAAATCATAACAGACCGATCTGGGCGCTGAATCTCGTGTGCATTACCACGATCATAAACATAATTAGTCCACGGGAGCCACTTAACCATGGTTGATGTGGTTTTCATGGAGTATGTAGTTTCTCTAATCTCCATATCGTAGCTAAACTGGACTTTAGAAAGAATCTTAGCCATCTGGGGTATTTCAGCTGACTTCCAGTTTTGAGCAATAGCAGCCTTAGTACATATCAAGACATGTCCCATCACATATCTATGACAACTTTGCACTTCAGGGGGATATACATGTAACAGGGCCAGGAGCGGAGACAGAGTGATGCGCAGTTTAAATAAAGAGTTAAAAAATGTAAAAATCTCTAACCATAGTGGTCTGATCCCGGGACAAACCCAGAACACATGAAAAACGGAGCCTATTAAACCGCACTCCCTCCAACAGTATTTTGAATTAGATGGGCACATACTATGCATTCTGGTAGGGGTAAGATAACACCTGTTAATCAGTTTGACCAACATCTCAACATGATTTGTACATTTAGAAACTTTATGAGATAACACAAATATTTTTTTCCATTCAGACATGGGCAGGGTAACCTCAAGTTCACGTTCCCACGCTCTCTGACAGGGTGCCTTGATATCCTTGCGTGGTTCTGACAGAAACCTATACCAGAAAGAGATTCCTTTCAAGCCCAGGGCTCCCGTAAACCTATTCAGGATTATCGCAGGTGGAGGAATAAACCTTGCCCGGCCCTGTGGGACTGTGTGAATCCAATGCTATAGTTGTAAATATTTATAGTTATCTCTAGTTTGAAGACCAAATTTAGATTGTAGCGACATAAAAGAGACAACAGATGTGCCCGCCATGATATCTGACAGCGTCTTAATACCCTTTTGTATCCAGGAGAGCAACGGGATATCTGGTATCAGCTTACCCATTGCTGCCATGGACAACATAGGCGATGGAACCTCCACTTCCCCTAATCCCAATATAGCCCTATCCCAGATCTGTAGCGAGCTCTGCGTCGACAATAAAAGGGACGGGTCCCCTGGGCGCATAGCCTTCGGTAGCCATTTCAAGTCTTGAATGGGTACTAACGTGGCTGCTCTTTCTTCAATGGTGACCCATAATGGCCTAGGTCCCAGTCTGTCCCACACCTCCAGCTGCGCCAGCGTACGTGCCTCATGATATTTTGGAAGGTGGGGAACACCCAGACCTCCTGCACTCTTAGGGAGGGTTAACAGTTTCAGAGCAATTCTGGCAGGTCTCCCCTTCCATATGTAGGTAGACATACAACGAATGAATTTGTCCAAGACCCCTGGTATAATATAGGGAATGGTTCTAAAAAGATATAACACTTTTGGCAGCAGGGTCATCTAAAACGCTGAAATACGGCCCAACCAGGATAGTTCATAGGGAAGCCACTTCTTAGTCAATAAGGTTAAACGATCTAATAATGGGACATAATTACACTCAAATGTTTGAGAGATACACACTGGGATCTGGATGCCCAAATACATCAGACTCTTTTCTTTCCAAACATATGGGAAGGTCATCTTCAAACTGGCCTGAACAGTATGTGCCAGGTGAAAGGATAAAGCCTCCGATTTGGCAGTGTTCAATTTATAGTATGAAACACGACTATAGAGGTCAAGGATACCGTGGAGAGAGGGGAGAGAGCCAACCGGGTCAGTTACAAATAACATATCATCTGCAAATAGGCAAAGTTTGTGTGAAACGCCCCTAAAATCCAGACCAAGGAAATGGGCGGAAGCTCTAATATGGCACGCCAATGGCTCAATGGATAAAGCGAATAATAAAGGTGATAGATTGCACCCCTGGCATGTACCGTATGATATAACAAACAGATCTGAAAAAAACCATTACTAAAGACTCTGGCCGTGGGGTTTTTATCTAAAGCCAGAATAGAGTGCAGGATTGGCCCCTGAAAGCCAAATTTAGATAATACTGCTGACATATATCCCCAGTGGAGTCTATTGAATGCCTTCTCAGCATCGAGTGACAAAAGGACAAACGGTCTATTCTCCCTCTCAACAATCTCAACCAGGTTTAAAACCCTGCGTTAATTATCTGGAGCCTGACGTCCTGTGATGAACCCTACCTGATCTGGATGAATTAAGTTGGGTAGAAGGGGACATATGCGGTTTGCCAAGAGTTTTGCGAAAATCTTAAGGTCAGTGTTGAGAAGGGCAATAGGACGATAGTTCTTACAGTCCGCAGGGTCCTTACCGGGCTTCAGAATAGTAATAATCCTAGATTCCAGCATTTCTTTAGGAAAGGAACCCCCTTGAGAGACGGAATTAAATAGTTGAGTCAGGATAGGGACAATTTGCTCGCTAAATTCCGCATAGAATTTATTGGAAAACCCATCTGGACCAGGAGACTTACCCTGCGGTAGGAATTTAATTACTGCCGCAACCTCCTGAGTCGACCATGGACTCAGGAGTCTTTTGTTTGGTGAATTGAGTCCTTTTACATTTAAACTTAACAAATTAACCATAATCCCAAGTTCCCATAACTGCTAACAGACAATTTACAAAATGCTACCTGATCCGGCTGGGCGAATCGCTTATGAGTGTACAGGGGAAACAGGAAGAAGGGAAAGGGAAGGGGGGTTGAAATTACCCTTTTTATGGGGTCAAAGTGTTTGCCGCTAAAGGGACAGTGCGGCAACTCCTTTACCATTGGAGCGGGTTTATAGAGACCCCACCACCTAGTGATCTAAAACTATATTAAACAGTATTTAACAGCAAGGACTGGTTCTCCAGACAGACATGAATCGATTAAGAAAGACAATAGTAAGATAGCAGTATAAAAAGAGTTAAATAATCTCAACTCTAGATTGAAGTATTACTACTAGATTAGGCTGTGAAAGGCGAAAAAATATGCGATCTATTATCTATTATGGTTACAAAAGCTAACTGATAATAACATGAAGTCCGATATACCTAATTATACTAACAAGCAGTATAACGGTTATTTAAAGCATGCAGTGAATTTTAGTAATTAAAGAAACACGGCCAAGTAACCATAAATTAAACTACAATGCGTTAACTTGTTTAGGTAAAAAAAAAAGCAAACTAAATAATCTCACGAACACTGACGACTTCACGACGTTTTGGACCATGTAGACTTGACCTCCATTGCTGACGGACTCTGGGAAGGTAATTTGACAGAAATGTCCCATTCTTGTAAGAGCTTGAGACCGGCTTCCAGGGAAGACACACTGTAAGTTGATCCTTCATATTGGATGAGCAGCTTCACTGGGAACCCCCAGCGAAACGGAATTTCATTATCCCGCAAGGCTGCAGTGATTGGGCGGAAAGCCCGACGCTTCCCCACTGTAGTTGCGGAAAAGTCTGGAAATAATTGTAGGTTTCCCAAAGTATCCGAGCCCTCTGCTACTCTTGCTGTTCCTTAATATGAGAGAAGTGGACCCAGAGCAGAGTATCGCATGGGAATGAACCTCCCATGGTCCTAGGTCAAGGAAGTCTGTGGATCCTATCAATGAGAAGGTCCTCAGCATCAGCTGAAGGAAGAAGTCGTTGAAACAGGGTTTTAGCAAAGTCCATCAACTCAGAGTTAGAGACCGATTCTGGAATACCACGGATTTTAATATTTTTACGCCGAGATCTGTCTTCGAGGTCAGCGACCTTGTCTTGCAACGCTGCTACCTCCAGTGTTAAGGTCTTATGAGCGGTTATTAAGTTATTGTGGGAAGACACCAGTTCCTCCATTTTAGTTTCTAAGTGATCCGTTCTCCCGCCAATCTCCACGATATCAGTCTGCAGTTTAGCTGATGACAGTTGAAATTCTGTAGTGAGGTCTGACCTCAGGGCGCATAATAACTGGTGCATAGATCTAACTGTTAATGGTGCATCTGATTCAGAATCCAAGCGTAATTCAGGCAGCTGGGGATTAGGAGAGGAGCCAAGGGACTCTCTTGATGTTGAGGTCCCAGGTTCCTTATCAGGAGTTGCTAACGGGGCAAAGCGGATCGGAGTTGGTGCTTTTGGCGTCTTATTACGTTTCAGAAACATCTCCACTGGTGATATAGATATGAGGCGCAAAATTACAGATAACGGGAATCCGGGTATAGTAGTTATGCACAGTCCTTTAAAGACATTACTGAGAGATCACCATGGTGGGGTCACAACTAAAAATCACTCTACCATATTAAATAGAGCAGACCAGAGATGGTGCAAAGACAGTATGAAGAATATTACAGGGTTTAAATTCAGGTGTTTTGATGCCCTCCAGTGGCAATTGAAGATATAACACTGCAAACCAAGAAAGTTCCAAAGACAAGATCCAAATAGATAAAACTTTGAAAGTGTAATTAAGGTACCCTTACACCTATTGTGGTATATTTGTGGAATGAGGTTCTGCAATACTCAAGCACCTTAGTATCAATCACTACATGCATTAAGTGTATTATTATGCATATATTCAGCTTCATCTTGAACCAATCTGATGCTGCAGTCCTGAGAAGGCTTCTGCAGGGACAGTGAAGATGGCCCCCACTCCACTCACCCACTCAAGCAAAGGACCTGTCGCTATATCAATGTCCACCTTCCAGGTACTCACATTAGACAATTAGAGGCTCACTGATAGGACACGCCGTCTCTAGTAATGGCGGCTGCTCCATAGGGTTCCGCCACATGTAGGCTCTGCAGCTGTGCGCAACTGTCCTGCAACCTGCAGGGACCGAAGGGCAGCTCTCGGCTAGCACTGGCTTCCAATGCGCTCAGGGGGCTCCCGCCGGGGCAGAGCTAGGGAGGAGGAAGCCACAGGCAAACAGGCCCAATGCAGCTTGTCACCCTCAATGGCCGCCGGACTCCCGTTGCGCTAAGCACCGCCAAACTCCCCGAAGTCCGCAGGGTGCATAAGCGTTTGGAGGGCACTTAGGGTTATAACTGACCCTTAAAAGGCACTAATACAGGCCAGAAATAGAGGAGCTCGTCCAACGCACGTCTGGTCTCCTCAGCCGCTAGACCACGCCACTTGGATCCATTTTTTAATGCACGTATTTTGCACTTTATCTCCATGCCCGCTGCTCTGCCGACACCTTCAAAAAAAAAAAAAAAAAGGAAAAAAACAAGCCCAAATAACTGCAGCCCCCAGCAAGCAAAAAAGCCATGACTACAGAAAAAAACAAGCCCAATTCTGCTTGTTATAAGCGGAATTAGCAACTCTGGCTGCAGCCTGTAGTGCCACCAGATAATGAAAATGCTGGCCTTTTATACTAAGGCCCAACAGGCCTGCAACATTGTGGGGAATAGAATCTGGGCCATTGTGTGGAATTAAATAGGGAGATGTAAGATGTAGGATTGTCTAATTTAGATATATGAATTTAATTTCAAACTATCACCGGACGATGTTATCAAGTTATAGTGAGAAAGTAGCAATTACATTATAAGGTTGACTCTAATAAACAGCATTCTTCCATTGACATTCTGTGAGAGGGGACATGGTTTTTAGGGGCTCTCTCTCAGAAAGTATTTTACAGTTTAAGAGGATATTTTGACCTCTTCGTCCAGAATAGGCTGCATGCCAAACTTTATAGAAAAATAATGATAAATGACAGATTTGGAATAGCTCAAAATAGAAAATTTTTCTGATTTTTTCCACTATCTTTATTCAAAGTCTACATTTGTGAGTAAATTCCTGTTTTTTTTCTTTTTATAATCTGGGAATATATGCCCCATTATAAAGATATGAAATCTCATAGTGTAGCACATGTCAACTGACAGCCCTGGGTGTACTCAAATGAGAGGAGCGAGATGGCTGACTTCTCTTACAAAGATTTTCTTCTGCGTTCTGGCAGGGAAATCAGCCATCTTACCTCCTCCTGGTGGGCTGGGGGTGTGTTGGGGTACACAGTGTAAATATTAAGTTTGTTATTACTCTAATAATAAAAGTTTAAAATCTTCTGAAGGTCTGTAGCAGGCTCCATGTTTAATGATTTGCATCCTGTGGTGTCACAATTTATTCACTGAGCACAGGGGTGGAAGATAAGGGAAACATAAAAACCTGTTTGAGGCAACCAACCTTGTTTAGCTAAATGGCCTGATCCAGTTAGTCATCTATTGTTCTCCTGTTCCTGTCCTGTTCACGAATATCAATATGTTAAACCTATGCAATGTCACATTGTGGGGTTGGAGGCAGAGCACTTAGGATTGATGCTATGGGTCGGTTGACTAAACTGTGCAGCGCAAAAGTCGATTTTCCGTATACAAAAATACTAGTTCATCAAGATGTTGCATGGACAATCAGTTATTAACTTATAGAATATATTACAACCATATTTTACAAATAGAAATGATTGGTGGTTAGGAAAAATGCATGTTTAGCTTGATCATTAGTTAGTCCAGACACCAGCTCCAGTAGTCAGACAATAAGCAAGTGTGCACAGGGCATTTAACCTAGATTTGCAAATCTGGGATTTACTGACAAAAGCGTACTGCTTTTATTCCCTCAGGTCAATCCCTGAGAAGTAACGTGGTAATGTGGCGAGACTGGTGGAAAGGTAGAGTAAATTGACCTCTATACTGTGCTATACTGGGTAAAACAAGATTCTGAACATAAAAATAAGAATCATACCTAATACAACTCAAAACATACTACAAATATGTTCAACTGAAACCCTAATTCAAATAAATAAGATGCACTAAAAAAGCTACAATATATTTATAATTAAACTTTTGAAAAAGGTTTAGAAAAGCGTTTTATACCTTATTCTTATTTATCAGCTAGACAAATACTTTTCTCCTAAAGTCATAACTTTCATTAATATGTGAATAAAGTAAATAGCATAACAGTTGGCAGGAGGCCTGGACGCAAATGGAGTAGGCAGCTGATAGCCTGAGCTCCCGCTCCATACATCTGACATCCATCTGTTTAAGGAGGCTCTCCTCCGACTCTGCTGCTGCTGCTACCCTGCTCCTTTGATGCCCACTGACTTTTCCTGGGTAGTTCCTCCTTCTTCCATTGCTGGTGTTTCTGACAGCATACATTCCCTCTTCTCCCGTGCGGTGCTGCGGTCGTTCTGAAGTGGGCCAGGCTCCATCTCCAGTGCTCCCTGCCAGCATTCTGGTGCCTGTTACTGTTGGCTGTGTTCCAGGTGATCTCTCTGGACTGGACAGCCAGGTCTCCTGCACAGAAGGGTGCCATTCTCCCTCTCACTGGAAGGAAAATGTTCTCTACTCCCACAGGCGCCATTTAGGACAGGGCAGTCAGCTGTCACCCATAGCTATACTCCATTGCAACTATACTGGCAGGTACTGCAAATCATACCTGCTTCTCTTGGCTCTAAGTGTATACTCTTATTGAAAACTGCAAGTTCCTTTTTCCGTAGCCATACCACCTTCCTCTCGTTCATATGTGGACTATCAAGTGCTACAATCATACAGGTGATTTGGATTTCCAAAGGAGCTGAAAGCCTTACTATTTTTTATATGATCTCCTGTTTTTATGGTGGTGGATTGTGCATTATCATGGCTGGGAAGTAGTGAATCCAAAACCTGCTGCTCAATTCAAAGATACATGACAGGAGTTCACTACACAAATTCATAAAACAGTTTGAATACTACCATTCCTTTTTCTCTCCATATTAGTGAACTCAGCATTATCACAGCCTGCAGTGTTTATGGCGGTGGACTTTACATTATCAAGTCTGGGGAGTAGTGCATCCAAAACCTGCTGTTCGATATATGGATACAAGTAGTGTGTTCACTACACAGAATCACAAAACAACTTCAATACTACTATTCCTCTCCATATTAGTGGACTCTGCATTATCACAACCTGAAGTGGTTCCAGGTGGTAACGATTCCTGTACCCTCTGTTCTTCAATATACCATTGATTTATCACTATCCCCTGCAATAATTTGCTTCCTCCTTGGACTACTTCCCTACTCTCTGGCCTTTTACACCAACAATAGGACAATCAGATAAAGCAGCTGCGGTGGCGGCTAAATTGGAAAAGTATGCACGCCAATCCCCTTGCCAGCCCGCCAACACTTCAGCGACCTGAAAGGTCTCAAACTCCGGATCCGGCTTCTGAATCTGATGCCTCCTTCTTCCAGTAAGTTTTTCCCGCCATCTCCACTTCTGAGAAAGCCCTTATGAGGAAAATTGATGAGGTGCAGGTGCACATCTCTCTTTTAAGGCATGATCTTCAACAGATTCGAGAGAGGGTCTCTGACAGTGAAAGACACATCTCGACTCTGGATGACACTGTAGCCCTGATTCTGGGACACAATGCAAATTTACTGAAAGAAATGACCCTATGCAAAATTAAAGCTCACTGATACGGAGGGCTGTCTGCAGATTTCTTGGCTTGCCAGAGAAGGCTGAAGGAAATGATCCGGTTACTTTCTTAGAGGAATGGCTGATATGGACTTTTGGTAGAGAATAGTTTTCTGCGCAATTTGCGGTGGAGCCCTTCCCAGGCTCCAGTCCCAGGCACCAGGCAC
>WWET01000728.1:103611-129448 GCA_011038615.1 Limnodynastes dumerilii | reverse complement strand
ACGTTTATAGCCAAATTTCTGCACTTCAGAGACAGAGATACGGTGCTCCGTTTGATCCAAACCAAAGGTCAGCTCCAGCTTGATAATCCAGCCTGTTTCGGTTTTTTCCAGATTTCGCGATTGATATACAAAAACGTTTCGTGAGTTGCAGATACCATATGCCATGCTATACCCTTCAAAACTATGTCATTGCAGATGGCTCTACTGTTTTCTTCCATACCCCGCAGGAAGCCACTGACTGGTTAGAGAGGCGCTCTGGACGATAAGTATCTCCTATGTGCCTCATTCCCAGGGAAATTTGGATTAATTAGAGACTTTGCAATGCCTTTTCTAATTGCATTTTATTTACTACTGTACTCATTTTGATGTTCAGTTTTGCTATATCCCGATCATATACATACTGATATTTAGCATCTGATTTGTTTAGAGGAAATTGTTATACTGAGTTTTCGGTTTCCTAGTTGTGGTGTGCATGCTGGAGCTGGACTCCGCAGGGGGAGAGGTTTCATTCTAGAGAAAACCCTAGAGTTTTCTTAAGCTCCCCTTTTAGTTGGTTGGTTACCAATATTTACGTTAGGGATGGGTAAGGGGTAATTGTCTAGGGGAATAAGGTATCCCATTAGGTATGGTGGGTTCTAAATTTGTGGTATAGGTTTAGTTAGTACTCATGTCCGCTTGTACTGAACTTTTCGTTTTATCCTACTAGCAGTGTTACTTTGTCTTAGTACCGAGTACGATGGTATGGGCACAATTTTGTCCTTCTGTGATATTATGCTTTATATAGCTGTTTTTATATATTGATATGGCACCGCATGTCTTAAAGGAGGGTGTTACCCTGCTGACATGGAATACACGTGGATTGAATGATAAAATGAAGCACTAATTGGTCCTCAGCCAGGTAAAAAATTCCCAATCTGACAATCTGTCTGGGAGAGACGCACCTAGTTGGTAATAGGGTGATGGCACTTAAACATCCTTGGGTGGGTTGGGCATACCATGCCACCTACACAAATTATTCTAGAGGTCTTTCCATATTGATTCGCAAACATCTTAACTTCAGTGCTGATCAGGTACAAATAGACCGACATGGCCGGTTTATTTTTCTTAGAGCCAGGATCTCTTCTATCCCATTTGTAATATTGGGCATATTTATACCCACTCTGTTCAATAATGAAGTTCTTAAGAAAGCGGCTGTTTTCCTGTCTTCCTCCCTCGACTCCAAAATAGTTTGGGAGACTTTAATAATATCATGGACAAGCATTTATATAAATAGAGTAAACAACTGGGTTCGCCGGTCCCACGCACCAAACCCCTTTTCAAGACTTAAACAGGAAATGGTCTGGTAGATGCCTGGCGTTTTTATGATCTACAACAGCAATATTTTTCCTGTCACTCTACTACACAAATTGCTATATCCTGTATTGATCTAGAATTGGTGTAGAGTAACCAACTCCCTATATTATCTCTGTACAGTATCTTATGCAAGGTGTTACGGATCATTCCCCATTGCAACTCAGGCTTGATTTTGATCGAAATAGAGGTACTCAGTTCTGGAAACGGAATCCCTTTTGGTTTACCCGTACAGGATCGGGATTAGATGTTGCTATATGGGAAGACTACTTTACAGTAAATGAGGGAAATGCTTCTGTTGAAATACTTTTGGAAACATACAAAACTGTTTTGAGAGGGTCATTTATCAAATCAATAACCCAAATAAAAATGTTCCACCGTAGTAAAGAAATTGAGCTTGAGCAACAATGTAGAGACCTGGAGGGGAAATATCTAGAATCTGGCCCAGTGGAGGACAGATAGACAAATATTCCTTATACTCGCAGGCTGATGCGGGAGGTAGTTGTATGGCCTGTCTGGCCAGAGAAATGGTTGATGGTAGAACTATCCCGGCAATTAACGACTCTACTGGTATTACCCGTATGATGGGCTCAGAGATTGCGGAGGTTTTTCTTCATTACTACTGCAATTTGTAATAAACATACTTAAATGCTGTCTTGCTCCCTACTCTCCTTAGGGAGTCTGCTAGTTTTTTAGATGAGCCCCTTACATCACCTAAGATAGTGGCAGCCATTAAGTCATTCCCCTTGCATAAGGCCCCAGGTGTAGATAGGATCCCTATTGAAGTTTATAAGAAATGTTCCGAGTTCTTTGTCCCCTTACTCCTTAAACAGTTTAACAGTTTTATTGACAGTTCCTGTAGAGGTCCTCATTGTAACCATCCTCAAACCTGATAAGGACCCTCTCCAACCATAGTTTTATTGTCCTATTTCCCTTCTGTCTACTGATATTAAGATTTTAACAACATTTTTGGTGACCAAACTTAATACTGTCTTCACCAAGATTATACACCTTTATACCCGGGAAGACCACAACTGTTAATCTGAGATGGCTCTTTAGCCACATTCAATTGTCCATCTCTCTCTCTCTTTCTCATGGACATGCCCGAAATTGACTGTCTTTCTTGTCTGCTATATGGACATGTATTGGAGACACGCTAGACATGCTAACTCCCCTTAACCTGTGATATATAATAAAAAGTGTTCCAAAAGTTGTTATTGCAAGGGGCTGGTTTGTGAATGATTCATCCAAGTTCCCTCAGTGGCTAATATTGGCTAATGAATCCATTCAACATGAGAAGTATTTGTACAACATAATGCTGTAAATAAACACCAAAGAGTGGGGTAGATGGTATAATTCTAGATATGGGACTCTGCTGATGGAGATCTTTAGATAATTCTTATTTGGGTGTCCTCTATATCTTAATTGATATATACGTATGCTCATATAGAGATTCTATGTTGCAATTTACTGTATATTTTTGTCTTAAACGCCTCTAATTTTAATCCTACCATATATAGCTGCCATTGATATGTCCTCTTACTGGATATGTTTAGTTAACTTCTTTTTGCCATATTTTTCACATAAAACACTGATTGATGATTACTTTGTTAGGTTATAGACGATCACTGCTGTATTTTGTTCTCTTTTTTTACATGGTTACGACTGTTAAGGGTTTTCATTTTGTGTTGGGGGTGGGACAGGGTTTATAAAGTAGTTACATATGTTAGGATTGTATGTTAGCCCTCTTGTGTTTTGTTATGTATGTTATGCATAATATGGAAAATTCAATAAAAATTAATGAATTAAAAAAAATAGCATAAAACAGTTGTTATCCATGTATAAAAGATAAAACTCATTTATTGTGGACTGACTGAAATAATGCAGCCTTACCATGGATGGATATTGATGCGGTTGTTGATAGAGGGATTGCATCAAAAATTGTTGTTGAAGAATTTGCTGCTGAAATGCTTGATGATACTGTGTAAAACAGAACAGGGTGTATAGTGAATATTTTTTGCATAGGTGGTAATTTAAGAAACTCGCCACTTTACTACAATTTCTTGAGACTATTGGGGCAAATAAAATTTACAGAGAAGACAAGAACAAGCGCTAAATGTGGATTTCACCTCTATGAGGTGCAAAATATAATCTGCAATGTATAGTAGATTCGCAACCAAAGCGTTGTGACCAAGCTTCCTAGACAACTGAATCTGCTCCTTAGAGCACCATTTTGTTGAAATTCCTAAACATTTTAAAGAATTCCATCTTAGGAAGGATGATCTGTGGTGAGCAATTCCAAACATATAAGGTTTCCTGATATAACAATTATAACAGACTATTTATTTTTCCTCACTCCTACCTGCTGCATATAGGCTTCCTGTAGAAGCTGCTGTTGTTGTAATTGATGAAGCTGTTGTAGCCTCCAGTCACCCAGCTGTAGTTGTTGTAACACTCTGTGATGTTGAGGAAGCTGCTGGCTAAATTCCTGAGTCAAGATGTTGTCTGTCCCATCGCCAGGTCTTTGTGTCATTGCATCTGTAGTTGTTGCAAGTTTGTAAAAAATATGTGTTAACACAGAGATGTAATCAACTGCAGCAAATATTTCAATGCTCCAAAAAACTAACTTTCAAAAATAACTATAGATCTTCATATAAGATAATTAAATATAATTTTGAGGGTATTCTAACACAGCCTATTTGATCTGTTAATTGCAGCACACATTCATCTTTCTTAAGCTGTATTTTATTTAAAATATTGTCAGTAAAGACCATCAGTCAAAGTACAATAGATCTCTATCACTTTCATTATTGTAATAAGTATTATTACCAGCGTGTTTATGATGACCTGAAACACTCTCATCCTTAACAGGAGTTGCAGAGGTCTGGATATTAAGCACCTTTATCGGGGCACTACCAGAAAATGCCTTGGGTCTCTGTCTTGGTGCGATTGATGTTTCTGTGGGCCCAAGTGAATCTGTTATTCTGTAATAGGAAATAATATTTTGAGACATGACGAATAAAACACCAAACAACTCCAACATCAGCACTAATTCAACAGACTTACAGACATCCTGATAACTTTTTTTTCTAGAAACTCCTTTTTGCTACATTGCAACATGGTCACTGTAAAAAATGTAAATGCTCTTTCATACATGCCGAATTTAAATAGTAATGCAGAGAACAATGGGTTCAACATCTAAAGAAATATTCTATTGTAAGCAAGAAATAAAGTACCGGTGATATTTTATCGGTCTTTCAAAGAGTCTTTTTGCTTACCACAAGATGGTGCTCAAATCCAGTTTTTATGTCACAAAGCTATCATTAAGTACCAGAATTACTTGAAAATACAAATTTTGTATATGTATTCCAGAGGCAGTAGAGCCCTAAACTAGCCACATTTATGCCACATACACAACACACTGCAAATGTATCACAGGACTGTCTGCTTACCTATTTCCTAAAAAATAGACTGTTTATATCAATATATAACATGGACCATTTTATTGCAAGCTCAAACCTTTTATTTTCCACAATGTAACCCACCCACCTGGTTTTTATTTGACTCTTTTTGGAAGCTGCCTCACTTGCAGTCATGGGTTCTGGAAGAGCTTGTGGAATTGCAGAGTTCTGGAAAATTCATTTTAAAATATGATATATAATAAAAGCAAAAAAATACAAGTATTTCAAGTAATGTTTTATTCTAAAAGTATATAAAGTAAAGTATGTTTTGAAAATGTTGCAAAATTTTTGTGCAATGGCCTTCATTTTTTTTCTAAGTATAATGACTTAAACAAACCATAACATATACCTCATTTTATATGAAAACAGCTATAGGAATGTGTTTGCTGTAGGTAAAACATATTTGTTAATTTTTTGTTTGTCACCACAAGGGACCCATGAGCCTGATATTGTCTCTAATATGCCATATCAAGATCTCCATGTACTGTTTCATGGACAGATTGGGCATCCAAAGAGCAAATTATTTGTGAGGTTTGCTTCAGCTATTAAAGCATTAAGACAATTTGCCTATAGACTATAATTAGACTATAAGCAAGAACTGCCTATGCTTTGTTTAGGTTTTGAGGAGCTTGAATGACCACAGAGCCACCTAGGAATAATTTATATGTAATTAAAGAACTAATGTCCCACTCATGAGTGAATGCAGAAACGTCAGCACAATTGTGAGTTCTCTGTTGGTTAGTACATTTACATATTATACACAGTAAACAAAAGCTGAGACTCATACAATATTCAAAGCAAATGTGAAAATGCATTATTAAAATGTATCAGGAAAAATATATGAGATTACAATAAAGTTTTAGCATGAATAATTGAAGAGAATATGCCATAAGATATCTGGAAGAGGTTGTCCTAAATATCTAAAATGTGATTACGTTGAATTGCAAATTACTCACATGTGAATTGGGTACTGGACAATCTCTCTTAGCTAGTTTAAAGGCAAAATAGGATACTTGGTAGATATCAGGCCTTCGTTCTTGATCAGGTTCCAGCATATACCCTGTAACACAAACTAAAAGTTTCTACAATGGCACAAAATCATACAGCCTTTACTGCTATTAGCAAAATTATTTCAAACCAGCTCTGGTTAATTTTACTGATAAATGGACAATGGTGTGAGTGCATCATCTAATCCGGATGTTATTTTAGGTGGAACTCATTGTTACTGCTCTCTATAAGTTTATGAGTCTTTATAAACTGATGTGAACACGAAATAGTCTCTGTAAAGTGCTACGTAATCTGATAGCGCTATATAAAAACCTGTTAAATAACAAATAGCCTGTTAATAAATAGATAAATAAATAAATGAGTTGGCTATACTTACTAAATTTCAATAAGAAAAGTAAAGGTTATTAAAATACAGCAAAATACATATTCCCATAATATATTGATGGGTCATTTGAAACAATGCCATACTGCTGCTGATCAAAACTAGACAAAATACATAACGTTGTAACCCAATGTCGTGACTCCAACATACTGACATACTGACTGTCATTACAAAAAGGGGGATGGTATAACATCTTATAAAAAAAAGTTTATAAAAATAAAGAGTAATAATGGCATTGTTATGACCTTGTACATCAAAATAAACAAACTGCAATCAAAATTGCCTGGGAAAATTAAAGCTGCATAAAACCACATATGATTTCAGTGGTTTATGAAACATTTGCTGGTTTCCCAGTTAATTCTTTTAAATGCCAATACACAAATTGTATTTAAAAATATTAGATAGAATTAGACTGGCATGTTGAAAATGAAAAGTTAAACTTTCACTGTGTATAGAGAGAAAAGAGAATTCTTTAATTAACATTTTTTTGCTGCTAAAGATTAAATTCACTCTGTTTGACTCAACCTATTGGGGAAGCCAGAAAGAATTCCTGTTTAAAGCCTTTAGTCATCTTCTTTCTTGTGCCATAACACCACCGACAAATTATCTTAAAAAAAATCTATTAGGACACTGAAAAAAAATAAAACTGTTTTTTTTTTTATAGCTTGGACCGATCAAGACAAAAAGATGAAACAATGCTTACTAATCAAGCAGTGCAACTTGTGGTCATAACGAGAATTGTCCGGAATAGTGAAACTCCCATCACAGATTGCAACTTGACTTTCTCCGAAGGGAAGGATGAAAAAGCAAAGCTTGTACAATAAGCAGCCCAATGCCTGCAAAACAGATTGCTTCATGTCAATTTACAATCATTTTATTTCTACAACATTATACTAACAAAAACAACATTACTGATCATTCATGGATGTAAAAATAAAAACACCCTAATGCACATGGTTATGATCAAGTCATCACATGTTACACAAGTATGAAACTAAACCAAATAAACTACTTATGTAATGTGACCATGTGATATGAAATGAAGAGGTAATATGATATCGGGATCAGGGTTGAAAGCAATATAAAAGATATAACATTATAGGCCAGATTTACTAATCTACGGGAAAGGAAATGTGGAGATGTCGCCTATTACACATGATCTGAACAAGGGTACATTTTGTACAGGAAGAGTGAAACTAGGATTACATCTTTATCAACTTATAGGCAGAAAAGCTATTTTACATCACTGTGGTTCATGACCCATATTGCAATTGTCATTCTCCCCAATGCCCCACACTAAATCTTAACTGGATATACTAAAGGTTTTCCAGTCAACATAGTGCCTATGTTGCTTAACCACTATTTTCTATATCTGGGGAAAACAATCCAACCAGATACAAAGTAATGTAGCTCCAGTTTTGCAAGGTTCACATCAAAGGCAAAGGACATCAGACCACCAAAAACTAAAATTACATTATAGAATAGAGACTTTGGGCTGGATCCAGACCTTTTTAAGTGCATGAACTTAGTTACTCAAGGTCTAAACCATGTTGGTTTCAGGGGGAGCCAAGTTAATTGTATTTTTTGCATACAGGGATATAGCTTTAAATTGCTTACTACACACAGATACTGACCAGCTTTACTATCACACAGTTATTTAGACTTGGGAGGAAACATCACCTCTCAACACAAATACTGTTTGCAACAGATGAAATATGACTCCCCTGAAATCAACATGGTTTAGCCCTTGAGTAACGAAGTTCATGCACTTAACAAGGTCTGGATCCAGCCCTTTAATCCTAAGAGAGTTTTGAGGTCTTGGCAGCAGAAACATGTTTATACCAGAATTTCTTCTATTTCCAACAGGACCAACGTTTGCAGAAAAATATGATGCTATTTATTACAGTACATTTGGGGCAAATTTTTTGTTATGCAGGAGACTTACATACCTTTCGGATCACAGTGTTTGGTGCTCCAGGCATCGATTGCTATGTCTATTCAAGGCAGAAGCAATCGTTTGAACTGGCTGGGAGAGAACGGCCCTATCGAAAAAGGGCCGTTCTCGACGGGGACCTACACCCTTTCATACAGGAGTAATTGGTGGCACAAAAAGAAGGAATGGCATAAACAAGACTTGTCCCCTTTGTTGTACTGCATCTTTATCTTAATTAAGAAGTTCTATTTCAATAGTATCATTAAACAGTAATGAAAGGTCATGATTGACTGTTATTGTATAACAATGAAGTATTGGAATATCCTAATCAGGAATGAGTTCCATGTATGTCTGCTGATGGAGACAGTCTAAGCTATGTATGGCTGACATAGAAATTTGAAAGCTGTAAACATATGCAAAGAAGTGGATAATCATATGTAAATTATTTTATAAGCAAGATAAACAGTACAAAAACTGTTAGACACAGTAACATTTTGAGTTCCAAAACTTGAAATACTGTGTTTAAGACTAGTTCCGAAGCAGAGAAGATGAAAATAAAAAAAAAATGTATGCAGATTGTGAAAGGGAAATAGAAATAGCTAGAAAACATTGCATACTACAGTTTTTAATGCAAGACTCTATACATATAGTTGTTTCTGTGGGGCTTTTAAACTAGCAGCTGATTATGCTACAGAGCCAAGCATTACCAGCCTTTGTGCTAGCAAACTTGATGGCAGTAACAGGATTTAGTCCAGCTGTACAAGAAGTCTTGCCAGGTTCACAAGACACTTAAATTCAGTATTTACCATGTATGGCAAACAACAGATCTCAGAAACCAAATAAATCCATTCTAAGTATAATGCCAACACTACAATGAACTCAGCTAAATTAGTAAGTGTGCACTGCTAAGTAACATATGTATATGCCTGAAGAAAGTTATTAAACTGACACGTTTGACACAGAGCTCTGCAACCCTTTGATTATGTTCAAGCCCCTGAATGCTGTTCAATTGTACAAGCTACATTTAGACCATTAGTGGCCTGAACTGGGTGTGTGTGTGTGTGCGTGTGTGTGGTGTGTGTGATATATATGAATTATACCTTACGTGTCGTCATGTTTTTATTTTAATTTTATTTCTTTTTCTTAATGAATGTGTGCTTTTTAATACAGGATATATCAGTATACAACCTGTTATGAGAAGCACAATTTCATTGAGAAATAAACAAAATTAATATAAAAACAAGACAACACACAAGGTATAATTCAGATAGCAAAGAAACAAGGCAGCACCAGCAAATAAATAATTGTATAAACAGTAGCCAAGAATCTAGGTGCTATCCTGGACCCTATATACAGTAGCAGAGGTACAAAACAAAAAAGGGGGGGTACACTGAATTAGTACACCCACAAAGGGACTCTTATAGATGCACTCTAATATATAACATCCAGAGACAAGAATCACATTAAAAATGATATCTTTTAATTAAACATCATAAAATACTGAAAGTTCAAAGAAGTGGGCAAAAATACATAGACAAATGGTAGATATATAACATGATTTTCAGCTAAATTGCTGCTCCAACATAGAAAGTAGCAAGTGGACAAAATAGAAATGCACCACATATACCACCTGGGTGTACACCGCTAGCTAGCTCCTAGGGAAGAAAAGCCCTATAAGTGGTTAGTGGCTGCAAGGAAACGCTTCGCACATTCCTGTGCCAGTATCTTACCCTACTCTGGCTACAGTGAAAGCGGCGTCATCTAGACTGGAAGGTCCGGCGGGGTGGAAAAAAGAAGCAGAGACATGTACAATGGGTCGAACAGATGCAATCAACGTCGGGGCCGCCGATATTAGCAGGTACTGACACCTTACAGGTCATTAATTTGTCATCCCATGTGCCATCTCCTGAACATACAAGTATATTATCCAAGGGTCTGTCCTTCTCTCCTGCCACCACTTTTAACCAGTTTGATTTAGAAAGAGATTTGCATTTATTGCTACGCAAATTGGCATTACATAGTATGTACAATAGCCACCAGGATCAGGATATAAGGGATGGAGAATCACTGGGAAGTCAGACGAGGGATACATCAGAGGAGTTAGATGCACAGGATGTCGAAGCTATTGCGATCTTGGAGAGCCTAGCCTCTGAGAGCTTAACACCTGAGTGTCCGGCACTTAAATTTAGAGGTAAATCCTCGTTTTTCCTGGATCTTGATAAGTATCCTGCATTGGTAGTATTTCGCAAGCTTGTGACAGAGGAATTTAATGACCTGATGAGAGACAAAGATATTGCTTGTACTTCTTATAATTTGTCACGCAAAGAATGGTTAGCACTTAAAGCAATTCAAGGGTGGGAGGATGTGGTCATCAAGCCCTCAGACAAAGGGTGTAACATAGTGGTATGGCCCCGTGATATGTATGAGGCAGAAGTGAAACGCCAACTACTTGACCCTGCGTGCTACAAAAAACTTCTGGGAAATCCTACTGAGGAATTCCTGAATTCTTAATTCTTAATTCCTGAGTCTATGCTTTTAGAAGCAAAACATCAAGGAATAATTAGCCAGAAGGTCTTTGATTTCCTTTTTGTGTCTCATTCGAAAACTGCCTGCCTTTACCTTCTTCCAAAGGTGCATAAGAATGCCCTTTGCCCACCGGGACGCCCTATAGTCTCCAGCATGTCATCCAGCATGATAAAGGGATGCATGCTACAAGATATTTCTTAAGAACAGGGGTGCATAATAATCATGACACTTTTCTCCTGGATCTTCTCACTTTCGTTCTAAAGAGGAACTACTACTTATTCGATAACTGCTACTACTTACAGCTGCGGCACGGCTTGTGCCCCAACATTCGCAAATCTTTACCTTGGATGGTGGAAGCAGGATGTCATCTTTGCGGAGGCCAATGAGGTATATACGCAGTATGTACCCCTATGGCTCCGCTATATAGACGACATCCTGCTCCTATGGCAAGCGGATTTGGATACCCTTGACCGTTTCTTAGCTGCACTTAACACCAATGACTTAAACCTTAGGCTGACTATAAGCAGGAGTAAGGTCCAAATTGGATTTTTTGGATGTTACAATTTATATTGACGAGCATAGACGGCTGTGTACAGACATGTACAGAGTGTCCACAGCCACGAACAGCATCCTTCACAATGACAGTGCACATCATCCCAGTGTAATACAGCACATTCCTAGGAATTAATATATGAGGCTGCGACGCAACTGTTGTACAGTGGCACGTTTTAAAATTAGGGCCAAAGAGCTGAGAGACAGGCTCTTAAGACACATTTACCCTCAGTGCCTACTGGCAAAAACCTATCAGACAGCAGAGAGAACTACAAGGGAAGTTTTGATCCACCCCATCAGAAAACCTAAAAAAGGCAATACTATTAGGTTCAGAACAGATTTTTGTTCGGAATCCAACCTCCTGACTCAGATCCTCAATAAGCATTTGCCCGTTTTAAAATCAGATGCAACCCTTAAAGATGTTTTGAGTGACAGGATAGCCATGGGGTGGAGACGGGCTAAAAATTTGAGGGACCTGATGGTCTCCAGCCTATATTCCTCCCGGATACCAAAGAAAATACCCGTCACAGGCAGCCATCCGTGTGGGACATGTAGTAGTTGTCACTCTATGTTGAAGACATCTGACCTTGTGGATCGTTTTGGGCGGAACCACAAGATAAAGTCTTTTCTAAACTGCAACTCCAAAGGGGTTATATACTGCCTACAATGTGAGTGTAACCTCAAATACATTGGTAAAATATACGACCTTTTCACCAAAGATTAACGGAGCATATCCGCTCTATTAAAAACGCATCCAGCGATAGGGCTAAGAACAAAATCCTGACCCCTATAGCTAAGCACTTCTTGCAATGTCACAAAGCTAATCCTCAGTCTCTTAATGCTTCCTTATTGGATCAGGTGAAACTGGACAGTAGGGGGGGTGATTTGGATAAGATACTCTTGCAAAAAGAAACTATGTGGATCTTTAATTTGAATGTTATTGCTCCAGAGGGCCTTAATGAGAATATGTCATTTGTACCAATTGTTGGGATGGCACAATTCAGGCCTGGAGGAAGGATATTCCTAACATGGAAATACCAGATGAACCGTTTCAGTTTCATGAGTCTATTATGAAATTCCTAAAATCATCTCGTCTACAGGAAAATCACTTCAAGTTTGTCAATAGGGCGTATATTTCCCCGGCCCAGCGAAGGTATATAGTAACAGAGGAGACAGGGTATTGTTTGAAGTGCCATGCTGCAAAAGCAAACTTTATTCATACTGTTTGGGAGAGTGGCAAGATTCGCAAATTTTGGGATAAAATCTTGATGTTAACTGTTTAAACAACAATTGCCCAAAACCCCCTAAAACCAAAACCCCCTAGCCCTTTAATGGGCAAACTTTGCGGAATGGTTGCCTAACCCCATCATTAAGACTAATATCCCCTTCCTAACTGTTTTGGTAACTGTGGCGAAGGGGGTCATTTTAAAAAATTGGATAAAGAAATCGCCTCCATTCCTAAGAGCAGTTAAAGATGATCTCATGGAATTGGTCTTTCTTGATAGGAGGGCAACCCTGCCGGATATAAATACGGGGGTTACTAAATTTTATGCTAAATGGGGTACGTTTATAGAGTCATTATCGGATAATCAAATTAAACAGATTTTGGCTCCTTTTGAAACTACCAGCTGGTATCTTCTTAGGAATTTGGACATGGGTGAGTTGGTAAACTCTTCAAGGGGAGTTTTGGAATAGCTGTATGCCGCATTCGTGCCAGAAAATTAATATTGTTAGGGTGGTAGCCACTGTCAAGCCAATATTGGGGTATAGCGCAAACGAGTTTGGCTGCCTAATTAATTATCTAAATACCACTCACCAGTATTTTCACATCTTACTGTTAATATCTGCATAGACGAATCCCGTTATTCCTTGCCCTTGTCATAGCAGCTAGGATTAATTGCCAGATGTTGTTGATGTTGCTTATTGCTCTTGTTTTTTTTTTTGTTGTTTTTTTTTGTGTTTGTTTTTTTTTTTTTTCTCCCATTTTCTCTGCTTTGCTCATCATTGTACTACTGCTGCTACTTGTTGTGCAAATGACCATTCTTATGTACAATATTGATGAATATCGCATAATTTGCAAAACTCAATAAAATGTTTAAAGAAAAAAAAAAAAAGAATATGTCATTTGTCCCTTTCTTATGAGTATACCCATCACTTTTTTTTCCCCCTCCCTGTTCCACCCATGGTTCCCTTATAGAAGTGCCATTGTTATATGCTACATTTAAATAGATGGTCTGTATTCTCTACTAGTATAGTCTTGTGAGTTCTACTATGATGCAACTGTATATTGCCTATACATAATTTGCTGCTATACTTAGTGGCATTTTTCAGATCAGGCATAAAGTCCATATTTGTAATACTTTGAAATACATGATGGTTGCACAGTGGAGTAGCGGTCTAGAATTGAATCTCTGCACTCCGCAATTTTTGACACTAACACTATATATTGATTGATGATATAAACTGAAGTTTTTATTGCGTTTGCTCATGTATCTCTATTGCATGCCACCTTCAGCCACCAATTTGGGAACATTTCTGATCTTTTCCCTGATATAAGGGCCATACCAGTACCTACCTCTGTGATCATGACTGTATGTAGTTGGACCATCTATATATAATGTTTATTTATTATCTTTTTGTGTTCTCAGCCGTATAGGGCTGTAAGATTCCTTTGTGGATTAATTTGTATATCATGAATTTTAAGACACTAATGGTGCTACTAGTAAATCAAATAGCCCCATACTTCTCATTAAGCTCCAGCTGCATTAGCTATATGACTGTAGACTTTAATGGACATCTTATTTGAATCCTTGGCCCGAGTTATGGAGTGTATTTTCATCATTATTATTCATTATTATCTTTATTCATGCCTGCGAGTGCCCATTTACTATTATTAACATCTTGGTTCGGTATACGTATTTGTGTGCTGATATGTCTTTTGAACCGGCAGGATTTGTTTTGTTTGGGTTGTCGCGGTGACAGCCTACATGGCTTTACCAATTTAATTTAAATCCCTGCCCCCTTTTTTTTTCCTATTTAGGTCGAGCTGTTGTTCCCCTGTATTGTACATTTATTCGCTCTGCTGTATCATACTTTGTTTTTAATTGTAAATTTTCTTTTTACACAGTGTCCGTGGTGCATTTATTCTGTTGCCAAATCTCTGCATCCTGATTGGCTAGCACTTACCTCATAAGGATGCACCTGGGACTTCTGACTCACCCTTGACAAAGCCTCGTTCTGGGCGAAGCGCATGTCGGGTGATTGGCCTGGCAGCGTTCTCCATCTGCTATCCCGTGTGCACCGGTCATCGCAGTATCTCCGTCCATCTCAGCTGCCAGCCCTTTGTTTTTCTTCCAGCCTAGGGGACGCCGCTTTCACTGTAGCCAGAGTAAGGTAAGCGTGTCCTTGCAGCCACTAACCTCTTATAGGGCTTTTCTTCCCTAGGAGCTAGCTAGTGGCGTACCCCCAGGTAGTATA
This sequence comes from Limnodynastes dumerilii, assembly GCA_011038615.1. Classification (NCBI taxonomy): domain Eukaryota; kingdom Metazoa; phylum Chordata; class Amphibia; order Anura; family Limnodynastidae; genus Limnodynastes; species Limnodynastes dumerilii. The sequence goes on along the minus strand of WWET01000728.1, from coordinate 114,759 downwards.
TGTGGTGCATTTCTGTTTTGTCCACTTGCTACTTTCTATGTTGGAGCAGCAATTTTGCTGAAAATCATGTTATATATCTGCCATTTGTCTATGTATGTTCGCCCACTTCCTTGAACTTTCAGTATTTTATGATGTTTAATTAAAACATATAATTTTTTATGTGATTCTTGTCTCTGGATGTTATATATTAGAGTGCATCTATAAGAGTCCGTATGTGGGTGTACTAATTCAGTGTACCCTCCTTTTTTGTTTTGTACCTATAATTCAGATAGTGCCGACATCCTATAAGTGTGTACTATGCCACGATGTTGCAGAATCATCTCAGACTGTATTTTCAGTGTGGGATTTGATTTTGGGAACTCCTCATTTTTAAGATCTACAATGCCTGCTTCCTTTTTTGAGTGTACGGTTATGTACTGAACGATCCAGTAGGAAATCATTTCAGTGTGGACAGAAAAAAGATCAGGTGCAAAATAGTGACTAATTACAGTAACAATGTTGGATCATTACAAAAATCTGCGTGTATACCAAGCTTCATTTGGTGTAGGTTAAAAAATTTTGTTTTTTTTAAGTGCCTATAAACAATATTTTCTTTATTACACAGTAAGAAAATTCTTGTGATTTTAGTAAATTATTGCATTTTCTGTATTTGTATTGTCAGTATTGTATTTGAGATTTTTTTTCACTCTTTAAGTAAGCAAAAAAAAATAAATTGAAAGTATGAAGTGGAAACTAAAAAGCTGAAATGAAATAAATCACCAGTATGTCAAGAAAAAAAACTAACGTTATTTGGGAAAGTGGCAAAGTATGGGTATTGCAATAAATTATAATTTGTATTAGTTTTGTTTTTTTTCTTACCCATATATCAGCTTTTGTTGTTATTGTCTTTCCTCCATAAAGGTTGATCATTTCAGGAGCTCTATAGGATAGTGTAGTATACCTGAAAGAGTAACAGTTTAGTGTTAATAAGTACCGGTACATACTTTTTACATCAATAAGCGCAAGGATTTTGCTTATATATAGACAGAAGAAGAATAACCAAAACAGAATTGTAGGTTTCTCTTGCAATGTACACTAATGCAAGTAATAAGGTCAACACTTACAACAAAGTGGTCATTCTTAGGCAGGATCAGAGCAGATATTGAGAGGTGCTTATTTTGTCCTAATTTGTGAGTCTAATATTTTAAAGGAAGTTAACAAGATATTGCTAATCAATTTGAAAGCAGTAATCAGATGAATAACAAGACAAAACATGTTGTTTGTAAGCCATTTCTTTTTTTTTTTTTTTTAAAGTACGATTGCTCATAAGCACAATGGGCTGGATGCAGACATGATAAAGCCAGCCAACTTACGCACGCAGCATGTGTTTGTACGGTAGATGCGCAGTATCGGGACTTGTTCAGAACTGGTTTCTCTCAACAGTTCAAACACAGTGTCAAGGAAGGTTCAATTTTAAACTATTATGATGCAAACAGAAGCCCAATGTCTGCTTCTTTCTGAAGAGTGTACTGTAAAGTACTGAACGATTCAGAAGAAAATCCGGAGTAATCTCTGTAATGATGCTGGATCGTTACAGAAGCTCCTAGAGTATAACCATCTTTAATAAAGCATCCCAGTAAAGAAAACCAACCCCTTCACAGGGTAAAAAAATGTTTTCTGGTTACTAAAATAATAATAGAATCTAGTATTTTAAAGCTATAAAATATTGCATAATTAGGATGAAATTAATCTAGAATATCCTTCAATTTTACAAAACCTGGAACCTGTTAATTTTTCTTTCCAGGCCTCTTTCATCAAATTCTCTTTAGGTTGTGTACCAAAGTAAGATAAAATAAAGTTTAACTAATGTTTCAAGTTTGAATGCAAGCGAAATGGTGTGCCTAGCACAAACTGTTGTCATGCTGTTTCACTTCATTTTGTTCACTCTACTGACTAAAACTGTAGTGCTTTGTATTGAAATTTATATATTAAATACAGACATAAATGATTTGCATTGGTGGTTATGGTAATTTAGAACAGTAACAATCACTTAAAGTAACTGTTAAACTGTATTGGATATCAGCAGTTTAAAGTACAGAGCGGAGTGCCCTCTCTCTGCTCTTGTATATTGGAAAAAATACAGTGTGTTCTGAAAAATTACAGCAAACTACAGCATAAATCAAACATACTGCACCACAATTTGACACATCTGCGGTTTATAACTATATATATATGTTTAAAATAGTTCCTGGTATACAAAGTTTTAAATTGTATATAACAGAAACGGAATTTAAAACATATAAATGAAATAGGACATGATTACTATATATTATGTTCATTTATATGTTATAGTTATTTATATTATATGCACATATATAGAAATAATAATAAAACTAATTACATTTATTTCCCAAAATACTGATTTTGGGAACTTAATTATAGGGGTTTTTATATGAACACTGATTATGTTTATCTCCATCCCCCAATCGCTATTAACAGCACAAGAATTTGTACAGTAATGTTCTGTTGATTTCAGAGATAGTATATTGATGCGATCTATAATTATTTTATAAATCTGAGTGCATGGTATATTTTAGTACCACATTAAGCCCTGTTATATGGGCATATGGAGCATGCAGTGTGGAAAAAACAATGATGATATTCAATAGAAAAAGTTAATATTTTGTGTTCACATTTGTGTCTCTTTAGGATCGTTTTCCCTGTTTACAGTATATACACCTCTATGCCTCCATCCACCTGCATTGCTTATTCTTATCTTAACAATTTTATCATGTGTTTTGTATCGACAGGTAACACTGCGTTCAAGTCCAAAGCAGAATCATATTGCAGAGCACTACCACAGCTTTAACACTAAACCAAAGTGTTATTACATGTACCCTTGTAATATGCAGAATGGAATAGTATGGTCAATTTTTGATTTTGCCTATTTTCTGTGGGACAATCAATTTAGCCACAGTATTTCTAGAAGCTGCTAACCACTTGCTTATTTGCACATTATTTTGATTATATGATTGCAATTATAATAGGTATGATCAGTGATCCATTTCTGCAGAGCACTATTGTAACTCTAAATAACTGGTTCTGCCTAGAACAGTTCAACAAAGCTACCAAGTTTCACCATCTTATGAGCTTTTACTAAACACGTTTCTACTGTACTACTTTACCAGTCATCCCAGAGCCCAAGTATTAATCATTGCTAGTGAGCATAAGCTTATTTATGCTGATAATTATGTAGTCAGTTGCTTGGTTAGCAAATATTTGTCCAATATATCTTTATGTATGCTACTAATTGTAGATGCCTAGTAACATGAATAACACAAATTAGACATTTTATTTAATACTAGATGAAGAGTGATAATACAAAATAAGGCATCAACAAAGGTGTATTTAACAATAGTAATTGAATATTACTCATCGTGCCCTTGGTGACAAATTTGCTTCAGCATAATATTGTCCCATAAAAGATACGGGTCATTAACTTACTTTTTAATTTCATCTTCCACAGTGTTTACACCATCTCTTTGAGGGTTAAGAAATCGGTTTGTAGCACTCCCAAAATCACACAAGACATAATTCCCATTGTCATTTAACAAAATATTTTCAACCTTAAAAAGCAAAAAAAAAAAAAAAAAAAAAAAAAAAAAAAAAGATACATTAGATGCAGGGCATAGATGTTACCAGACCTTTTCAACATAGTCAACAAAACTGTGGAGGTTGTTTGTTACCTTACCTAATTAATCTTGAATTAAATTATATTTTGGGCCAAATTTACTAAGCTGCAGGTTTGGAGAAGCAGAGATGTTGCCCATGGCATCCAATCAGATTCTAGCTGACATTCTCTAGTATGCAATAATTAAATTAGATCTAGAATCTGATTGGTTGCTATGGGCAACATCTCCACTTTTCCAAATCCGCAGCTTAGTAAATCTGGCCCTTGGTGTTCAAGACACTGAAAGTGTACTGTTTGGATGGAGATTTGATTTAAACATTAAACGTACAGTATCAAAGCTACACAATTATCAGCACTCATAAGAAAAATATAAAATACCCCAAAATTAAACCCCTCCAAAATAGGTAAAAAAAAAAAATATTCAGACACCACTGTTATTACAATGAGCTGGTTTTTAGCTTATATAAATGGATATTTTACAGCAATATAATTGACATGTTTAAAAAGTTAAAAATAATTATTTCTGACATCTTTGGTCCGGATCCTAATATTTGCTAAGGGACATTACCCGGTAGCTATGAATGGAAAAAGTGGCCTTTCGAGGATGGAATTTTGGATCCAGATTCATCCTGGTACTAAATCCGACCGCAGGGTAGTACAAAGAAGGAAGCAGAAGAACTTCCGTTCTGTGTGCGGGGAACAGTATGCTAGTCGTACAGTAAGGGATGGCAACCACCCTTACACACAATCCATATTTCTGCACCGCCACAATTTTATATGGGGATGGTGCAGAAAGGTTAATGTATGGGTGAGCTGGCGTAACTACCGTATGAGCAAGGAGAGTGGCCTCCCCTCAAATGTGTGGTTGTTAGGATAAAGTAAGAATTCCGCAACAGAGCTCTGACCACAGCAGCAGTGGAGGTCTGGATCTGGTCCTATGTATGTATGTATGTATGTTTACTACAGAAGAAAAATGTTACCTTTAGGTCTCTGTGAACTATTGGTGTTTTACACTGATGAAGTCTGGCAACCGCTTCACATGTGTCACAAAAAATCCTCAATACCTCGGCCTCTGTAAAACCAGACTGTAGTCTCTGGTTCATTTGATTCACAACTTGTCCAGCTAGAAAATAAAGAAAAACGACAGATTTATTTGATTATGTGTACTTCGAGCAAAAGTTTGGTCACAAGATGAAATACTAATATATGAGAAAACAAATTTAATTAATTTCATTCCATCCGCTTAGGATTTCCTCTTAACATTGACATATGCCATGAGGGCAAATGTGCCCTCTTCTGCACACTGGGGGGGACTTGTCTGCCTTCTGTAAAACCCTAGGAAAAACTTCCCAATACGACACGACTAGTGCCGACCCTTTGCAGACTTCACACTGGAAGCTATCCCGCACCAGGCTGAATGCAACAGGTCCACAGGCACAAGAAAATAAAACAAACAAAGAAAAACAGGGGCTCATTCAGAGTTGCACTTACACCTTTTTTATGTGTAAGTGTAGACTTGAGCAATACCATGTTGAACAACAAAGGGAGGCAAATATAAATTTTGACAGCAGAATTAGAATTGAGAGGTGAAGTTTTTAAGCTCAGTTCTAATTTATAGATTAAACATAAAGCTATGCAGTATTTGAGTTCCAGGATTATATTATCACAGTTGACAAATCACCCCTCTTTATGTTTTATAAATTAGTTTGTTTGATTCTTGTGCAGTGGCACAGTAATAGCATATAGGTTATATTTAAATATACAAAAAGGATTGATTTCACATATACCCCAGTCCACCTCTATGACCTGATGCACCTTTACAAAAGTAGGGCTCTCCCTAATAAAAACACCCCACCAGTGGCAATATATTTACTTTTTTAACCCCTTATTGGGGTTTCAGTCACCCCTACTTTACTACTACACAACAATACCGTAATATGCACCCGGAGTTAAACTGGAGGAAAACAAATAGAAACAAGATATATCCCATCTCTGCTTCTAAAGGACTTCAATTTCATCAAACTTTCCTGAAGTACATGACTTTCCACCTCAAACACCTGCTTATTCTGGACACTTTATTCGGATCTCCTTGTCTGCACATTAGACTAAGCAAACAACCAATCTGCTTGATGCTTTTAGTGACTGCATATCCTTTTGCTAAAAAATCCATCAACAAGACTGCATTCACATTTATATCCTCACTCATCTCAATATATATCCTAGCTCTCTCTCTCAAATTTTCACCGGACAAACGGCTCTATTCTACAGTAAACAAATGCTCTGATTCAGTGTTACAGGATTTATCCCAGGCTGCACCCTCACTCTGGAATAACCTTCTTCGCCCATTAAGCTTATCTTGTACTCTCCAAACTTTCAAGCACTTCCTTAAAACGTACCTCTTCAGACAAAATGTTACATGATTAACACAAACTTAATTAATACAAAAATAAGCTTCAGTCCTGTTACCAACGCTGTATGACTGGATCATACAGAGCAGAGGACTTATTATACATCCTGGCTGGTCCAATGTATGATATATCGCACAAGCCCTGATATATCAATCACCAATATCCTATGGAATCGAAAATTTACGGGCAGGGCCCTCTCACCTACCCAGTCTATCTGTTACCATATAGTCTTCTTATGATCATTCTTAAAATTATAAAGCATTGTGTAATTTGATGGTGCTATAAAACCTATTTAATTGCTCCCTACCTGTCTGAGCATCATGTGTACCCCTCCTTTCTATTATTCTTTAATAAGTAAGGAGCCATTTCCCCTAAAACATCAAACTTATTACATTATTCCCCAACCTGAAACTCTATGCATTAATCTCTATGCCAAATCCCCTCAATCCACCACCATGACTCAACCAAATAAACAATTAAAAATATTAACCCTCAGTACGCAAAGGCTCAATATTCCCAAAGCATGTCACTCTCTCCTTAACAACACCTATACTAAGAAGGAACTGGAGAAAGCAAAAGAAACCTACCTAAGAACCAGAGAGCCGCAAAGAAGCCTTACTTCTTAATATACAAGACTGATAATTGTGGTGGAGATGCAAATAACCTGGCGTCTGCTCTGCAAATAATCTGCCATCTGCTCTGAGCTCAAGAAGCTTCTTCACGACCAGGTAAAACATACCCTTAAAAAAACCCTCAACAAACCTGGTAGCAAGTTATCCAGGGCCCTGAGAGAGCAAAGCGCTAAAACTGTTATTCCTTGAATCAAATTTTCCTTGTGTTCTCGGTGCTCATTGGTGAAGAGCATAACAAGTGCATTCAAGGAGTACTATACTAACCTGAACAATCTCTCGCCCCTGCTCTCAAATGTAGAGCGGCTGAAAATAAATAAATAACCGAATACCTATCTGCATTATACTACCTCTGCATCAGGTTCACATTCCCTTATTACTAAATGTTTAAAAACTGCCTTAGGTATTCTTAGCAGAGTTCAATAGTATCTCCAGTACAACGTCCAATGTTATGCACCAGGGACGTCATTTGTCTTGTCTAATATTTTAATTACTTTATGTATGATGCCCTGGCAAGTAAATAACAACATCACTCTTAACTTTGTTACCAGAAAAGAATACAAGCTGCCATTATTTCTGCTAATTTCTTCCTAACATTCACCAACCCTTCCCAGATCTGATTGCAAAGCATCACCTTTTTGGACGCCTGTTTCCTCAGACTTAAGGGAGAGCATTCTATTCTACACAATGTCTAGCTTAGGCCTGAAGCCGATTTTTGCATGCAGCATGCGTTAGTCTGGCTGTGGGAATGCACTGTGTATGCACGTGGCAGACGTTACTCATCGTTACTCTGATCGTACGTAACTCTGTACGATAACGCACGACATCCCTAAGCAAGCCAAATAAGCGCATTGTGGGTGGAGGGAGGCATTTAAATTGTTTAGGCTGGGTTAGGCACTTACATACCGCAAGGCATTACATATGACCAGAGATATGCAAAGAAAAGTTAAGGCAGGGTTTTAAAGACGTAAGTCAGCTAAGTGACGTATGTGAGAGGGGAGTGCATTATCTTTAGTAGTGCGTAACTTAGGTACACTTGTGTACATAAAACGATCTTAAGTTTAGATCAGGCCTGAAGTGCGCTTATTTACATCTAATAAGGCAGCCAAAAATGCATATTTTCCTTTGTACATCTCTAGGCTGTAAGATAAAACGTGTGATATCGCTTTGCATGATGTACTGTTCCAGAGGCACATCACGCAGAAAGGAGTTTGCCCCAAAGCATCTTAAATAAACCATGATGACAAATAAAGCCTTTTAGGAATTAAAACATTCTAATTGTTCCATAAAAGTAACCAACCTACATTAAGGTTTGTGTTGCATTTGCGTGAAGGTGAACTCATGCCATAGCAATATTAAAATATGCATGTATGAAATAAAGGGTAGTTTTTATTTACCTCTACAGTACTCCATAAGGATAAGGATCTCCCAGACGTTATCACTAATGGAGTTTACAGCACAGTCTAAGTAGCCAACAATATTCTTATGGCCGGATAGCTCTTTCTGAAAAAGAAAAATATAAAATGACAATGCAAACATGTAAGAACAGAATAGATGATCTAAATATGAAGCAACATATGTATTAGCCACTATTGTAACAATAATAATGTCAAGTTACTAATAAATAGCATAGAAAAGATTATCTACACACACAGAGTTATGGTTTTAAATAATTAAAAACAAAAGCACACACTCTTTTTCTAGCCAACATTTTTACCAAGCCCACTAACATTAAGCCAATTTTAGTTTTTCCTAATATGCTAGGTCACTTTAAGATTTTAACAAACACACTGGCCCACCTCCACAGACCAATCAAAATAAGAACATCTGTAACTGGGCAGTATGTGAAATATGCTTATTATACTTACCAATTACCGTACTATACAGCTATGAGTCTGGCTTATCACATGCATGGGAATGTTTTAATATAATTTCATTAAGGTGAACATCCACTCAACTTCCTAATCATTATTCTTTAGATATGCCACATATTTTCCTTCAATAACATCAGATTTAAAAAACAAATCAGGTTTCCTTTTCTAAGAATAATATACCTTAATTATGTTTACGTTATCTTGCAGATTTATCGTGCAAACATTTCCAATAGGGTCTTAAAGTTTATTAGAAATTGAACAATACTTCTTTAAATTGTGTGAATATGTCTATTAACATCAGAAACGTCATTAACTACATGTACATTTTAGTTGCACCTTAATGATAAAACCTTTTTTCAGTTTGATAATGAAACACTTTAAATAAGAATAAGTCTGTTCTGAACATAGGGTGGTGTTTGAAGGTACAATGGTCTGTTTTGCGACAAATCATCGTCAGTTGAATGGCGACTGCTGGGAATCGCTGGCAGTCTCTATTCTCGGCAGTGCCGGTACTGTGATTCCCAGAGTTGTGAAGATTTCTCCAGTGAAAGGTAAGCACTTGCATCCTACCCCAACCTTCCCCTAACCCTCTGTTTCCCACAGCCTCATCCTAACCTTCTCCTTTCAGCTCTAACCTTCACCTTAATTAGCCCTAACCCTAACTGTTCATGTGTATCAGTCTAACCCTAAGGTACCCCTTAAGCCCTAATCCTCTCTACTTGAAGTCTAACCATCGCTGAGCCTGTCGCTATTGGAAACTAAATAGGTACCCATTCCATAGCAATTTTCTATGTGCTGAGCATTTCAGCAATGATACAAGCCACCATTCTGCTTTTGGCTGTATCAAAATCATTCCCTGAATATAATATATTGGTAAGCACATTTTTCTTTTTCTCATTGTAAAACATGTATAGTAGAAAGAAAAGGAAACTTTTACTTTCATACAAAAAATATGGTGAACCAAATCACATCAACCATGAAGAAATGCAAACAATGTGGCTACATTTTAAAGAAGAATAGAAGACTTTGTAATTAAGGGAAATTTAGCAGAGTTTTTCTAAAACACATACCCCAAAATCTAGTTTTCAGATAGATATGACCTAGCTTTAAAGTTTAAGACAATTTACTTTTTTTTTTTTCCATGTTAGACAAAACAGATTTTAATGTTTCCAGTAGTAGTAATTATAGTAGTAGTAGTAGTAGTTGTACTGCAGTAATAATAAGTTAAATGTTCACTTTCATGATATCAGAAGAGAAATATTTTACTAGCAAACTAAAACTTAATCTGTAAATACAAATTCCAACAAAAGGCTTTCCTTGGTGTTTGAAAATTTAAAAGTAATGTCACATACTTGAAAAATGAAGGATAACGTTAGGCTTTTATATTGAGATCTGCTGAAAGTGATCTGACAGATCAACAAAGAAGATCAAAACATCTAATAATATTTCATGTCCGCTGTGAGGATATAAGACAAATATCTGATGTATAAATTAATATCAGAATATGGCATGACCTTTATTTGGCCTGGATCTGTTTTTGTGTTATTGCACTAACTTGAATTTGGTCAGGAAGAACGGGTTAAGGCTCCTATCATAAATGGATCAGGATATTGAAGGGGTCATAAAGGCCAGATCTCTTCTCTGAGGAAGAGTTTGTCCAAAAACAGACCTGTCACTTTTCACAAAGTGGGAGCTATTGGAGTGGAGCATTTTTTGGTTTTAAAGGTGTTGCCCAGATATATAACTTGGGTTCACTCCATGGATCTTCTAACGAAGGAGGTGTACACTATTTGTGGTCTGTCCTGACCCGGAAGTTTCTTTGCTTAAGTGCGTTCTGTATTTTCACCTTTTTATTTGATAAGAAACTGTTTTGTTATTCTTTTGTAAATAAGCATTGTGATTCGTATTATATTAAATATCAGACCAGCTTTGTTACTAAACACTACATAGTGGTAATCGAAGAGATTTTGAGTTTATGATATTTTTGATAAAGTATAATTGTGTTAGATTGGTGTAGAGGAGAACCTAAGACCTCCTGTGAATAGTTTTGGTGGTGGCAGTTTATTAGTAACAAGCAGAGCCAGATCAATAATGGGGCTGATGGGACTATAGCCCCAGGCCTCGATTGATAATCCAGCCCATAGGTAGATCCAGCAGCAGCCTGAGCGGCCGGCCAGTCTCCTGTATTTACGGCCAAAGGATTATAAACTGACAGCTTTTGAGTTGCATTTGAAGTAGTCAGAAGTTGCAGGGTGAGAAAGCGACAGAGAGTCCTGCACAGACTTAAGCATCCAGATGCAGGATGCGCAGTCACTCACTCTCCCTGCAACTTCTGATAGCTTTCAGCGCATGGTCTAGTGACCCTGCAGGATGACTGGGAAATGAAACACGTGACCTGCCTTATCTCCCAGTCAGCCGGCACGCCAAGAGGAGCGCGCTGAAGATCAAGCAAGAAGAGTCATTTAGGAGAGAAAGAACAGATCCAGTAGGAGGAAGAAAAAAAGTTGAAGCAGCAAACAGGTAATTGTTGATATATAAGTATATAGTGTGCGTGTGTGTGTATATAT
>WWET01000728.1:52989-64448 GCA_011038615.1 Limnodynastes dumerilii | reverse complement strand
TACACGTTTCACCATGCGACTGTCAAGTCACATGACGAAATGCATAGGGTAAGAGCTGGATCTGATTTGTTTTATTTTTAAACGTTTTAAATATCTTTTTGATTAAATGTTGTTACACTCTGAAGCTCCCCCTATTCTATCTGTTTCAATTTTAGTGTATCCTTGATCTGGAACTAAGGACCGGTGAACGAACACAGGGGAGGACGTGGTTCTAAGAGGAATCTGGTATTTTGAACTTTAGTGCTGTTTTACTCAATTAACGTGTTTGGACTTGTATTCAGACCTCTTAAGTGGACTAATAGTGAAGGTTTAAAGTTACAGCAGGGCACCTTTTCTTTGCATAAACTAGCAAAATATGTGCATGGTGATAATTGCACAGTGTAGAGAAATACACACACACATATATATGCTAAATAGTTATCGCACAGTGTACAGAAATACACACAGTGAGGGAAACCCCCAGTGGGAGAGAATCCCAACAGACAGATACAGAAGTCAGAAAACCAGTCACTCACGCAGGGAAAAGAGGAAGGACTGATGATGGGCACAGGTAGAAGGTCCAAAGGAAGGTATGATAGGAGTGCATAGGGAAACACTCAGGAATCGCAGAAACTGACTGCCAAACTTCAGCACAAGCCGGTAGCTATAGACAAACTAGAAGCTATGACCAGCAATGAGGGCTACAGCTGCGTCTTATAAATAGAGAGTGCCTATATCTAATTGGCTAGTGTCAACACCACCCATACATCAGCCCAGAGTGTTCATGCTGCTAGGTAACCACCGGTACACTTCAGACAAGAGAAAGGCTAAACGGAAAACATGGAATGGAGTGCCGAGAATGTTTACACGCGGTCATGATTGGCATGACAGCATGTAACAGAAGTCACTGCAGAGAATGCACATAATAAAACATTAAGAGCCCTGTGACAAAAATCATTGTCAACCAGTATAATCGTGCTAGTGTATAGCTAGCTTTAATCTGCTTTCTGTCAACTAATATCACAATAGTTTCCCCTTCACTGTCGTACTGCAGCTAGCATGTAAATAGCTACAGGATTATCATAAATAACCCAACATTTATTAGGTTTATTGCCTCTTCCACAGCCCAGCTTGCCACATTTTTATGGTTTTGCTGTAGCTAGTAGTTAGTTTGTTCTATGTTGAATAAAATCCTACACTGTCAAGAGTTCTGAGCAACGAAAAACTTCTTCTGCAAAGTCACACACTTTGGGGGGGGACCCTGAAAATAAAGAAAGGGACACATTCATCTTTCTGAGGCACCACTTAGATAGCCTCCTTCCAGTTTCTTATAGCTGGATTCTGAATGGGCAGTTTGAGGATGGGATACTCACATCAAGAGTCTTTCATACTGGTTGTTTGTAGAATATACTGTAATTGGTACCATATTTTTTTGTTAATTTAAATGGCTTTAAAATTATTATTTGTGTTTTCTCTGTTGTGATCATGTCATTATTAATATACAATGTTCTTTAATTAAGGGACACATTTATTGTAACGTATGACCACAACTGCTTTGATTTAGAAATGGGTATATTAACATTATTAGATTATACGTTACAACCTAAAGCAATGGACTTTACTTAAAACTGGATGGATATTTTGTTAACAAAACCGTGTTAATGGTTTTATTAAAATATCCCATTTTAATAGGCTATTAAAAATGTAAGGTTTGCTATATTTTTTCTATGCAGATTTTTCCTTATTTCTATTGCTGTTTTATGTGCTCAGAAGAAAGGAAAATAGACAATGGTGGACATTGATGAAAACTTGCACATCCCACAGCAAACGATCAAATGTTTGTTTTCAGTTTCCAGTTTTAGAAACATAACAAGTATATCCGGAGAAGTTGCTATGGAAAACACAACTTCAACAGCTTTCACAATAGTTAATCACTGAAAGTAATTGCCTGATGGATTTCTATGGTTTGGGAAGAATTGACAAAAACCCCTTGAACCATTTTCCAAAACAACAACATATTAGTGCTTCACATAGGAACATTTTAAGTCTACACATTTTCAATAAAAGACAGTAGAGGTCCCATGTATTTTATTTGGACATCAGGTCAAACGTTATGCAATACTTGGCTATTCGCATAAGCAGACAATTACCTGATGTACAGAACTTTGGGAGCACCAAACAGTCAAAAGTGACACGGACTGGGTATGACTTGTTTTGTGTTCTTGACAGTGCCTAATTTCAGTAAATAAGACCATGTATTTTTATTAAAGATATTAATTTCCTATACAGTCCTTGAGTACTGCATTTAACAATCATTTTAAGCAAAAACTGTAAATTATAAATTTCACTTCTCCCAGAATGCAGCATAGAACATTGCAGTGAAAGTTTTACACTTATAAGCAAAAAAATAAATAATATGAAATAAATAAAATTCTAATAGGACTCCTCTCTTTTGATGTGAGGGGAAAGGCACATGACATCTGCCAGGTTTTAGGACTTCCACATTTTTGAAAGAAGGTATTCTTTGCAACAGCTTATGCTGAATGATCACTGGATCGCCGGAATTTTATTCATGCGTATCACAACCTACAATGCCCACTATTGAAGACACTATTGAATCAGTGCATAGCATAGAAAAGACATTCTCAGTCTGCAACCAGCACAGAAACATGTTGCCAAACATCTGAATCCTAGATCATTTTATTAATGGACAAGCAGTCGTCACATTTATTTCTATAGAATATAAGATTATAACATTATTGAAACACAAATCACTTGCAATTTCAGTGAAACAGTGGTCTTAATATTAAAATGCATTATTCCAGGCTGATGGTAAAAAATGGGCCTTTTGTCAATAAATAAATGAGAAAAAAGAAGCATAGGTATAGTTTCCGCAGAAAGCTACAATATATATGTAACTTATATTTTTGAATCAAAGTCAATAATTTGTAAACCTTATTTCAACATAAAAAGAGTTACAATCTAAAGCACGTTTTTGTAAAATGTGCTTAAAAGGGACATTGAAAGAATTAAAATATACTTAGAAAATGCTTAATCAGATTCAAACACAGGATTTTAAAGGGGGGCTTCCAAAGTATATATTGCACATACTATAATGTATTTGAGGTATATTAGAGTTTGGAAATGACACATTATACAGTTTGCCATTCCCAGACCACAAAAGTATATACAGCACATACTACAATGTATTTGAGGTATATTAGAGTTTGGGAATGATACAATAGAAAACAGAGGGGGCGCTTCATGGTGCGATTAAACGAGTTTTATTCAGCCCTGCTGGCTCAACAAATAAAAACGTACCAGATAAACATTTGGTAAAAGCATGTAACAAAACTCAGAAGGACCGCGTGTATATTACCGTAAGCTGCGACCAGCGTCCTGGAAGCGTGATCCGGCTGTTGTCCCAATTCACCGATGGCGAAGGGAGATCTTCATACACGTGCGTCACGCCCCCTGAGGAAGTCCTATGACGAAACGCGTAGGTTCGGGTCAGCATTCAAGTCCACAACACACCGCATATGTATGAAGATCTCCCTTCGACATCGGTGAATCGGGACAACAGCCGGATCACGCTTCCAGAACGCTGGTCGCAGCTTACGGTGATATACACGCGGTCCTTCTGAGTTTTGTTACATGCTTTTAACCAAGTGTTTATCTGGTACGTTTTTATTTGTTGAGCCAGCAGGGCTGAATAAAACTTGTTTAATCGCACCATGAAGCGCCCCCTCTGTTTCCTATTGTTTTAGATTTCTCTGCCTGGGAGTGAGAACCAGGTGAATCCTTTGGGGAAACCGCGATTTTTAAAGTAAAAGAACCTGGTGCTTTGAACTTTCTTGAATATAGTGATATTCATTGTGATTGGGCTTTATATTCTTTTCTTAAGTTTACTACAAGGACCATTATAGCAGCGCGCCGATCATCTCTTTTGTGTATGTATAATTGGGTAGCAATGGCAGTCCTGTGTACAGTCCACAATGGAGGTGCTCAGATGCCATCCTAATAATTAACCAACGGAGAATGATAGGTGTCTGGTGACGATAGATGTAAACAGTCTATATACATCCATACCCCACTATGAGGGTTTACAAGCAGTCATAGACCCCATTACTAACAACCCAATCTACCAAGGACCAGACATAGAAATTTTTATGAAACTTTTGGAACTGACTCACACTAGAAATTATTTTTTCTTTGACGGTGATCACTTTTTGCAGTTAACAGGTTGTGCGATGGGGTCAAATCTTATGGGGAGAACTTTTTATACAGTGATGTATGCTTTTAACATAACTGCATCTATTATTGTAGATACATCAACGACTTGTTCATGCTCTGGTGTTGAGACGTGGATATTTTCAAGTCCATAATGCATGATCTTAATCTGAATAAGGCCCCCATCACTTTCACCCATGAAATAATATTGCTACCCACTATTTGGATGTAAATATTGAAATATTGAACAACAAATTGGTCACCTCTATCTACTCCAAACCTACAAAAAGACACAATATATTATATACTGCTTCTTTCCATCCACCGGCTCTCAAACGGGGGCTCTGGTTTTCACAAAGGCTATGGGTCCATTAGATAACAAATGATGACTCCAAGTGGGATGTACAGATGGATGAGATGATCCAGAAGATTACAGAAAGAGGATATAATAGACAAGAATTGATCAACACTAAAAACAAAATACGCCTAATTCCCAGATCTCAGACACTTCTCTCTAAACCCAAATTTTTTTTTACAAAATCCCTCCCTTGGGTACATACTTTTGATTTACTAAGTTACAAAACTAAGAAAGAGGCAAAAAGGTTATGGCTTATCATCACCTATGACCAGGATTACATAATTTTAATTTACTTCCAGCTACAAAAGAAATAAACAATCTTAGAAACCTGCTTGTCATGACAGACATCACTGTTTACATACAAGTACATCAAAAAATGGATGTTTTTGATTCTTAAATTGCATTACTTGTCACTATCTAGTACCTGGAAACTCTTTTATACATAAGCATACGAATAAGAAATATGTAATTAAACGTCGCCTGACTTTCACTTCAATATACGTGATCTATACCATCATGTGCCCCTGTGGCCTGGTCTACGTCAGAAATACGAAGAATGTTTAAAGAACTTTTGGCCCTTCATAGATCAGCCATACGCAAACGAACAACATACCGTCTGAACAACCTGTGGTCAGATATTTTGCCACTAAGAAACAAACTAGCAACTTTGAAGTACCGAACGATCGTTCAAGTATTACCACCACGTCGAAGAGGGAACAGATACACACTTTTGCTTCAATGGATTCATATATTGAACAGCAGGGCTCCCTTTGGACTCAATGAACAACTTAATTTACACTGTATCTTCTAATTTATTTGCATTAGATCTCTCTTTTTGACAGCAGTCATAATGTATATTCTCTTTGACTAACATTCTGCATTAGATCTTTTTAATTAATATCATGCAGCGCATTACTTCCCAAATTTGTTATCCCTAAATGGCGCCGTGCCTTATAACCTGCCTAGTAGTAAGTACTTTGCAATTATTGAGCATATTTATTGACCCGTAATTACCATCTAGCTGGCTACAGCTTTGTGCTTTGAGGTTCTTTCTTTTTATTTACTGTGAACCACTATTCGTTTAGCTGCATAGCACTACATAGGTGCCCAGGACCTCACAGCACTATTGATTGTTATGCCCATCAGCACATTGTCCTGTCCATCTACTGAAGCACAGTAGCTACAGTGCATTGTTCCGTCCATCCACATAAGCTTATATGCATATTGCATTAATATATGGATCTTACCGTTTATGGCCATATACTTTTACTTTTGCCTCTGTAACGAGCCCTGTAATGCTATACTGCTGACTAACAGATAATCATATGCCGATCTTCTCTCGGCCCGCATCTATTTGCTGGGTTGTTTATGGATTTATGTAAACCATTCTTCTCTGCCAAAACACATTGTAACACTGGGATGTTGTTCTATTTCTATAGTAACCGCCTCTTAGCAATGGGGGGGGGGGTCTCTTGAGTTGCCGGTTCCAGTCTGTCTGGGATGCGACAGAGCCCACCTCCACAGACGCCGGCACATTGTGGTTGCACATGTCAGGGAAGGGGTAAGTTATCACTGTCTGTATTCTGTTCCAGACGAAAGTTTCACAGTGAACTGAAACGCTGAACTTGGTATATTTCTTATAGTTGTTTTTTCAGCCTCAAGAGTGCCTCTCATTAGAAACAAAAAAAATATTATATTATATATGTGTTTTGTATTAAGGTATGGGGATGGCACATATTAACCATATAGTGCCATTCCCAGACACCTACTATACCCTACATATATTATAGTGTGTACCACTCCATGGCCCCTTATAACCCCACATGTACTTCATATAGTGTGTAATCTCCAGATCCCTAATATACCCCTAGTATATTAAGGGGCCTGGAAATAGAGCCTTCTACAACATATATTGTGTCTGGTAATTGCACACTGTATACTGTATTAGCGTGCTATTCCCAAACACTAATAGACCTTACTTAAATTATAAATTGCACAAGCTTAGACCCCTAATATGCCCAATATATACTTTACACAGCATGCTATGTGCAGTTCCCTAATATACTTCCCAGCGGTCCTAATGTAATATACCCCACCTGTATTTTATGTGGAATACATTAGAGGTCTGAAGAGGACATGGTCAGAGGCATTCAGTGCGTCACTTTCCTTTCAACAGTCTGTTCTACTGGCTGGGCAGCAGCGGTACTCTCAAGAGCTGTGGCACCACGTGTACGGACACACACAGCGCAGTTCTGCTTTACAGCATGAGAGGAACTTTCGTTTCCACAGTCTCTGCATCCATGCATAGATTGCCGTGGCTGCCTTCTGTCTTTCTTTTAACTTTACTTAGGCCAACTCCACTACATGACAGTAGAAGCTGCAGCACTTTTTTAAATTATTTTTTACTGTTATATTTGGAAAGGAGGGGTTTCTCAGCTACGATAACCCCCCCCCCTCCTCTGCATGCACCGCTAATATAATTTAAGGGACATGATAGATCGGGATATTAGTAGTAGTAGTAGTAGTGCTGGTAACGTTACATCAACAAAGCGCTCATTCACTTGCTCGTTATCTCCCATCTTGACTACTGCAATCTACACTCTCTCCTGAATCCTCGACTCTGCTGGTGACTACTGCCTCAACTCCAACCAGATAACTACCTTTCACTCCTGCATCCAAGATTTCTCTTGCTCCACCCCTCTGCATTGGAACAATCTACCATAACTTATCAGGCAACCCACCTACTTACAATACTTGAAACGCTCCCTCAAAAAGTATTCCAGAATAGCTTTCTCTTCCTCTATCTAAGCTTACCTATCCCCTCCATCCCTTTGTCTCCTGTTTGTTTATTCCCTCTCACTTAGCATGGTATCTCATATGAGTAGGGCCCTCCTCCCTCCTGTTATCAACCCTCTACCTTGTCGTCAATTCCAGCCTTCTCTCTCTACTTTCCTCTCCCCTTATTCATCTGCTCCTTCACTCATTCTCCTTCTCTAGTCCCTCTGCATATTGTTCTGCTATTTTTGTACTGTACTTTATTTCTGCATTGTGCTTGTATTGTATTCCTTATTCTTATGAATTTGTAACCCCATCTGTTAACTATTGTATTTTATATGTAATTACTGTCTTCCTATTGGCTGTGTACGGCACTGCGAATGCCATGTGTTGACTTAGAAATAAACGTTAATAACAGTAATAATAATAATAATAATAATAGAGAATAAAAACAGAGGTTACTATGTATCAGTGCACTTCTCTTAAATCTTCTCTACTTATGGGTTATATCAGTTAAGAAAAAACACCTTTAGTAACCATACATCCAAATATACATATGAAGGTATCGGAGTGTCATAGGAGTATAAAAAAGGCAAGACCGGTGCAGCACAGTGGCTCATTTATAAGCACATGTGTCTTACATAGCTGAGCTCATAAATTTGATTCCTGGATTAGGCCTTATCTGTATGTTCTCCCTGTGTCTGCATGGGTTTCCTCCAGGTATTCCGGTTTCCTCCAGCATGCCAAAAACATGCTAGTAGTTTAATTGGCTGCAGACTAAATTGGCTCTAATGTATGTATGTATGTATGTATGTATGTATGAATGTATGAATGAATGAACTTAAATGTACCACCAATGGAGCATGTTAAATATTCTCTATAAAGTGCTACATAATCTGATTGTGCTATATAAACATCTGTTAATAAATAAGACCATTTATTACAAAGTGGCTTAGCTCACATACAAGATGGTGAGGCCATGAAAATTTGTAGGATATAAAAACATACATCAAATAAGTGATGATAAATAAAAATGAAATAGAAAAAAACAGCTATATGGGTGTGAGATGGCGAATGTTTAGAGAGCGATGAAAATATGATCAATGTGGGTTGGAAAAAGTATCAATAAAATAAAATCCAATTTTCATTTGGCTAAATATTAAAACAAAATACAGAAAGAGCTTCTGGTTAGCAGATCTCCCAAATACTTAGACCTCCAACAGAACTGAAAATTGTTGCTAAGAACACAATTGAGATTAGGGTATAAGAGGAAATTCTAATGCTTGGAGAGAATGGACCAGGCCTAGACCCCAGACCTGCTGCAGCCTGAGGTTCAATGCCGGATTGCTGCTGTATCTAAATTTCTGAGAGGAGGCCACTTTAACATCCACCCCTACCTTAACATTTACGCACCGTTCCTACATAAAATTGAGTCATCCCTTACTGTACAATTTGCCTCGCTCCTACATAGCGGATGCACTTCCACTTCCTGCTCTGTCTCACCCCGCCTCACCATCATAATTACCAGGACAGATCTTGATACTCTGGATCCAGAATTCTGTCCTATTACTGTGTTCCTGGGCTTTTGTACCATTGGGGTAGTGTTCCAATCTTCGTGATCAGAAAGCACAAATATCTTTGGCAGAAAGGGACAATAATTCTTTTTACATCAGTAGAATTCTCAGGTATTTTTATATTTTGATAAATTAATGAGTTTGCCAAAGTAGTGTATTTAAATGGACAAAGTTCACAATGACTTTGTACTATTCATCACTAAAATCTCTATTCTACACTTTACACATAATAAAAAGTTATTTACATAAAACACAGATATCACCATATAACTGTTTATACATAAAGAGTAAGGCAAATACAACAGTATTGAAACAAGCAAAATTTTGCTGTGACAGTATTACAACTTTGTTTACATATGCACCTGAATAATTTTTAAGATGAAGGTGGGAAAGTCACCCATCTCTAATACATAAAATAGGACTGACAAATAAATAGATCTGCAGTTTAAAAATGAAAAATAAATACAAAATCATATAATTTTTTTAAGCTGGTTCTTGAGAGATTTAAGATTATAAAGACGGGAAGGGATGATTATTGTAAAATCAGAAAAAAAATGACATGCAATTATCACTGGTTGACTACAAACCAGTGATACATTTGTTGAACATTTGTGAAAGGAGGGGTTGCTTTAAATTAAACCAAAATATATTTCTGCTACAATTTCAAGCTTTGCAGAAAAGATGTGCACAGAAAGCAATTATTGGTGGCAAATTATGACTAAGGATATCAACTTCTTAATCCTGTTGGTATGGACATTTAGCTACGGCCTCCTATATTAGTTTGAACATTAGTATTGGTCAATAAACAACACTTTTGAGGTCAATGTTTAGATCTGTTCATTGTATATAAACATTGGGTTAGAATTTATAAAGATTTAGATTTTTTTGTTGTAAGATTTAAGCCAATTACTTAATGGACAATCAGAATGACTAGGAAGGGGGATTCCTGTAAGAAACCTTATTCTAAAACATATGAAATTCGGAAAAGAAAAAATAAATTAGTTGTACAAATGGTAGCGTGCACATTTCTTAAACTAAACTCAACCCAAGAACACACAAAAAAACAACGTGCCAGTTTTACAATCTAGGAAAAGGAGCGGAAAACCAAACAATTTGGAGGTCAATCCATCCCTCCTATGGCGTGTCTATTCTGGAGGATGCATGGCAATTAATCAAAATGTTACATTTTCCAAACTCAGTTCAAACATATCTTGTTGACTCATATTCCATATGCGACAAAATGGAAAAGCCTGTAGTATAGACAGTGCTCCTCAACCAGTGTGCCACACAATGTTGCTAAGTGTGCCACGGTGCAATGCCTCCAACAGGAGAAAAAGCACTGGAAGATCTTGCCTTAAGGGGATACTGGGGAGGCTGCAGATACATGAATGAGGAATACTGGAGACACATGATTGGTGATACTGGGGAGGCTGGAGAAACATGAATGGGTGCTACTGGGGAGGCTGGAGACACATGTTAGAGCAGTGTTGGCTAACCTGTGACACTCCAGGTGTTGTGAAACTACGAGTCCCAGCATGCCTTAACTGCAAAAGAATAGAGGATAACTGACAAAGCATGATGGGAATTGTAGTTTCACAACACCTGGAGTGTCACAGGTTAACCAATACTGTGATAGGGGCTACAGGGGAGGCTGCAAATACATGAATGTGGACTAATGGGGAGGCTGCAGACACATTATGGGGGCTACTGGCTAACAGTGAAATTCGTTATAAGATAAAAAAAAAAGTTATTAGCTGCAATGTTAAATTTAACAAATAAAAAATAACAATTAAATGTTACACATTTCTGTGTATGTACTTTGCGGAATTCTGGGAAGTACTTAGGTGCACCGAGGGCAAGTATAAATTTATGAATGACATTATGGTTTTGGTTTCCTTAAAAGTAAGATCATTTAAGTCAGTGTTTCTCAACTTCGGTCCTCAGGGACCCCTAACAGTGCATGTTTTCCAGGTCTCACTGCTGGAGCACAGGTGTGTTCATTACTGTCAAATTTTAAAAGCTCCACAGGTGCTGCTCATTTTATCACTTGTGATTCTTTAAGGAAACCTAGAAAACATGGACTGTTAGGGGGTCCTGAGGACCGAGGTTGAGAAACACTGATTTAAGTTGTCCTCTGAGATGCTTCAATCTGTTTCGAGCTGGATTTTTTGTAACTAAGAAGATTTTTTATTATATGTAATTTATTTTACATATGAAATGCAATATTCAATGTGTATGTTGTATACTGTGTGAAGTTTAAATCATTGTACCATTGATGCAAATTTTGAAGCAGGTGATATATATATATAGAATCTCCTAACAATTAAAGTGGTGGGAGTCCCCACTACGATGGCGATCTATTCAAGTAGAGACAGGCGAAAGTTTTTTTTTTTGACTGTCTCTATTTTGAATAGCAGCCTTTTTAGATGTTAGGGGGAGGGTTAGGGTTAGGCTCTATGGAAGGGAGGGTTAGGGTTAGGATAAGGTTGCGGGCAACAGAGGGTTAGTGTCAGGCTGTGAGGAAGGGGGGGTTAAGGTTAGGG
>WWET01000728.1:26986-43150 GCA_011038615.1 Limnodynastes dumerilii | reverse complement strand
ATATATATATTTATTATACACACACACACACATAAATACTAGAATAAATACCCCCAGACATAAAAACTAGTTTAATATATATAGTTTAATATATATGTGCTATAATGCTGCCCTACATAACAAATGAGTTCTACAAAAAAAATACTTGTAATAAGAACTAAAGTTGATGACAGGTTTCAGTTTTAAGAGCTTTGAGGATTGTACAGTTCAAGGGCACATTGCTGCTAACTTTTTATTTAACAATACAATCTGTATGCAATTATTGGGCAGGCTATGAAGCCAAATGCTTTAGAGCACAAAAGGGAAAAAAGCATTTTCATGGACAATTTCCCTTAGTTTAGATGCGGTTACCACTATGAATTAATGAGTTATGAATAAGATTATAAAAAACAGAAAAAGAAGAAGACGACTAGAGAAATTAATTTTACAACAAATAACGAACCTTACACAAGACAGTTAGTTATAGCACAGTATTTCAAAATGAAACAAAAGGACACACGTCTTACAGTTCCTGTTCAGGAATGTTTGTTTTGAGATGCCTCATCTTCACAATGTTTATTTCATAGTATCCTATTTGCAAAAGGAAAGAAATGCCCAAACATAATAGCGAAGTACAACCTACCTTTTACATAAAGCGAAAGAATACACTGAATAAGTGCATAAATGGGAATAATTCAGAATACAGGGACAACAGCAAAATAATAGAAGTTTTGTTAAAATTTGCACCTCAGAAAAGAGATGATATAGTTCCAATTTCCCAAAAAGTATCATCACAAAACCTTGCACAAATTACTTTAAAAGTTATAACACTTGAAGAATATGAAGCGCGCTACCAAATGTTTCCTTAAACACTTTTTTTTCCCTGTCTCTCTTGCTCAAGATGTCCTGTCACAGCATACAGACCAGGATATAATCTTGGTAAATGTGGGGTTTGTTTTTTTATTATATTTACTTTTGCTGCCTAGCTGAACGGAAGTTACTGTTACATGTTATCAGCTTTGGCTAATTCTAAAGTACTGAGATTAACTCTGGGCAGAAAAATATATCCCACATACACACACCCTACCTGATAAAGTCTGTCACTGGTCATTACATTTTAAATTATAGACATGATATCCATGTAAAAGCATATTTTGATATGTGCTAGTGCATATCTTACCTTCACTAAAAACATACATGAAGCAGTTTTTATGTATCACATATAAAAGCAATATATTTATTTTTAAAGTTACAGTCCAGCTATCACCATCTATTAGACCAATGGGGCGGTCAGGACTTAAGTACCTAATTTCTTCACTGGAATCACAGTTGGCCACAAGCTTTGGGTTATTTTGTTAGCAACTAGTAAAAGTTAAATGTTAGAAATGAATGCTACATGTGATATATTATCTTCTTTTTAAGGATTTTGCTACTTCTTAAGACACAAATGCAGTTACACATGGAAATTGCAACCTCATAACAGTATAACACAAACCATACCAGGAAGCTTTCATTATACAATTGATATGCTGTAACTACAAGTCACCCAGCAAGAAAAAAGCAAGATGAGATAAACGTATTACACAAGCAAGGCATCCTCAATAAGGTTGACAATAATTCACTTAATGTGTTACAAGGTAGACTTAATTCACTAAATATAACTAAAACAATTAATTATAATCATAATGAAAGACCTATTGCTACAAATTGTCATCTAAAGCAATTGAGTTATTTATATGATCAGTGTTACTGGACCCATTTGCCTAGCACAGTAATAAAGTGGTTGTTCTCAAATAATGATTCACTTCTGTAATCATTTGTTCACTCTCTGAGTTATAGAACAAATATATTTAAATAATAATCCAAACTTAACAGTAAGATACTATAATCACTTACAAATGTCTTGTTAATGTTCTTTTGCTATTGTGTGTATGCTGTTTTCCTTGCACTTGTGCTTACCATATACAGAAAGATTTTTCCAACCAACAGGTGATCTGACAGATTCAAATAATTTTGAAGTGACTCTGCATAACGGGCCCGATTCACAAATAAGTGCGTAAGGAGACTTATGCAAGTTTCTTGCGTAAGTCCCCTCGGCAAGTAACACTGGCGCATGCACGTGTCTACTGAAGACATTCCGTAGAAGGAACCGGAGAGGCAAATAAGGTTAGGCATGTTAATGAAGGGCTGGCGATAGAGAACAGCAGTTCCGCACGGAGCTGATAAATTATTTGCATGTAATTGTCCAGAATGCCTTCCGAATAAGGTAGAATGACATGGGTGTGCACTCCCCTCTTCCGTACGGACTTACAGGTCTACGTGCACACGGAAGTCACACAGAGATCTGTATCAGGCCCAATAACTGCAGAATTTCGAAGATTTCATAGTGCTGGATACAGAAATAGGCTAGAAGCGATCTGATAGATCAAAATGCTGTTCAGTTCAGTAGATCAAAACATCTGTAATGGATCCTATTACGTGTCCACAAACTGACAGTACTGTTAATTTGACAGGTTATCTCTAAGAAAATGGCCACCTTTAGATAGAAGGCCAATCCATGAACATTTTACCAAAGGAAATTGTAATACATTAATAGAATAACAAATGAGTAATAAACGTAATGTGCACTTGGGTTTATGGGTGTTGTCACATGGGTCCAGCTTGTAAAAAGAACCAAAAATTTATGCTCTCTAATAGGAAACTTTTTTCAAAAATTCCCTGACCTATAATGTTTTGGTACATAATGATCTACTTTCTGTGTACTTTTAGTTTCATAACCACAAGGAGTGATGGCAATTTTTTCTGCACTTAAGAAATGTGGCAGAAAACGAGAAGTGTGCTAAAGTATACACTTAATGTCTCAATAAAATGTGTGCACACTCCTTGTACATTACACAGTCACTTGCCTGGACAGGAACTTCAAAACCTATTATTACGAAATAAGTTCTTGGGCACAACAGATTATTATAAAGTAAATTTAAAAATAAAATACTACACATATATGTTGCCATTGAACTGCAATTGGCAAAGAAACTGCTTGCTTGTTATACAAATTCAAATGTGAAAAAGTTCATTATTTCACATAGTCATTTAATAAGAAAAGTCCCATATTTATTATATTTACTATGTACTCAGAAAACTACCAGTGTGTTGGTGACAAGAGATCTCCTTGGTAACACTTACCTGTAGATTACCTGCAGCAATGCAAACACAAAGGGACAAGCAATGAAGAAGACTGCATGATGTCATCACAGTAAAGGAACACCAAGTGGTTAAAATGCATTGCACTTCTAGCCATATGGAAAGATGTATATGTTTAAGGTCTGCAATATTACACATCTAATTGTAAATATTATTCCATATGTTCTGCAAAGCTCCATATTGTAATGATATACTGCATATTTAACTGGTAAACAATTAGCAGGCTATAAAGCAATCGTTAACAATAAAGTAAAAAGATTACCTTCTGCTACAAGTTCCTCCACGGTCACCTGGTGACGCCCAATGGTGAATCCTCTGCCCACAGTCACCCCTCCACTGACAAAATTTCCAGATGATCCTGCACCTAGGCTTGACACCCCACCACCACCTCCTCCTCCTCCACCACCCTCTGATTTGGGCATCCGGGAGAACTTCTTCATGGTGTTTTCACCCTGTCCAGCACCCCTAAGCAATAGCAGCACCCCTGTAGTGTGCCCCAACACTGACAGCCAGAAAGCAAAATGCCACACGCTGCTCTACAATTATAACCAAGGAAACACCGTTCTGTCAGCCACACACAAACAAAAGGTGCTTGGCGCTCCAACACAGCATAAATCACACTGATTTAGACAGTAATAGCGAAGGAGGATATTGATGGCATACACTCACACACTCACTGAGCATAAGTATAAATACAGGGCAATGCACATACACAAAACTTCCCCTGCAGCAGGACATATACAAACAATCCGCTCACATCACTGACACACAGGCAGGGAGCTATAACATGTATGAACTGTGCCCCATGATCTTCCCTCCAGACACAATGCTAATGCGGTCTCACATGCACAATACGCATCTAGCAAACACCAGGCAAGGATGCAGGTGAGCTGATGGTGGGCGTGCTGCCCCTTTGCTTCTTGCCCTATGCTCCCCTTGCTGTCCACTATTAACAGCTCTTGTTGTTGCTTTCTCGGATTGTTGAAGTACTGGAAACGGAAGAGGAGAATCCGAAGTTCATCCATTCAGAGGCCAAAAACCTCCTCCTCCAACTGCTGCTGCTAGTGCAGCTCCTCCCCGCTCCCGCCCAGGAAACTGACAGGCGGACAGATCATGCAGCAGCCTGAGGGCACAAATTGTGGAACTATAAATCCCAGCAGACACACTGAACGCCACAGGCTACATCTGATTACAGTTAATATAGGATATTGGTCAGCAGACCATAAATGTCCCGAGGATATGCATTGTATTTGTTTATAACAAAGGCAACAGTTTGTGGGTAAATTTATTTATTTATTTATTTACCCACCCATTTTCTGGTTATGTGGTGCAATTGTGTACTTTAATAACTGTTTGAAATATGTGTATTCAATATTAACTCATCACCAATAAGTAATTACAGGACGCATCAAGAATTAAGGCTGTCAGGTGACATACACGCAGTGCCTGCGTAAGTTGCCTGTCAGTTCACTGTGCGTGTGCAGTACACGGATTTCCGCATCAAAACAAAGCCGATGATTGAGATATGCATGCTGGGTGGCTATAGAAATGGTAATCAAACAATAATGGTGTTCCAAACCCTTTATGTATGATCCTCCATTCCGTATGTGGCTTTCCGCATGCGGATAGTTTAAGGTAGAGTTCTGCATGTGGAAGGTCCGTATATGCGAGGGGAGTGCAGGGGGGTGTGCTCCCACCACACTTACAGAATTTAGGATTGCAAATTCCATATGTTAGCCTCCATTGTGGAGGCAAATGTATGAAATCTACACTTAGCTCTGGATCCAGTCCTACATGTCTATTAGGTCCATCCAGTAAATTGTATTTTGAGGCAGGGCTGGTTACACTGAATTTGCCCACTATATGGGCTGATCCAAAGTTGTGCATCCGTCTTTTTTTTAGATGGAAGCGCAGTGGAATTTCGCACAGTGCATGCTCAGAACAGTCTGAAAAGGGAAGAGAGCACAGAAAGTCGGCTGCAGTGCTCCCCTTGCGTCTGTCTGCGCATCCATGTGCTGTGCGCTCGTTTAATGGTGTGTTCCGTGATATTAAAATGAGAAAAGGGGCGTTTCATTCATTTATATAGATGCAGTAGCTTGTTAAAGTACCTGCGCTTTCATGAAACTCTTGTACCGTCAGGTAACTAAGTCATAGCAGCAAGTCATTTTCAACGGTTGCAATTTCCGGCTAGAAAGTCTGGCTTCCGAAAAAGGGATATTTGAAAGTTACTTTTTGAATGTCCCTTTTTCCAATACTTACACTTTTTGAAATTTTTTTTTTCTTTCGGAAAGAAGAGATCACTCTGCCGCACCTCCACTGCCGCTCTCCGGACCGAGGGGACAGGTGAGTCAACTCTTTCTGCAGGGTCAGGGTCAAGTTGTAGGAGAGGGAGGGTTAGGGTCAGGCTGCGGGAGATGGTGGGTTAGGGTCAGGCTGCAAGTAAGGAAGGGTTAGGGTCAGGCTGCCAGGAAGGAGGGTTAGGGTAAGAATAAGGGGAAGTAGTGGGGGACTTTTTTTTACACTTTTCAGAGCACCGTGGATCGATTGCAATGCCTCCTCAAGGCATATGCAATCGAAATCCCAGCCAGTTCACAACAGGCTGGGGAGGAATGGCCGATTCGAAAATCGGCCATTCAGACTGGAGCCCCACACCCATTTTCAATAGGGAAATGGCCCTATATGTAACTCTGGATCCAATGTACAACGTTAGCGCATTACGCTTGTGCAAAAACTCTGGATCAGCTCCTATCTTCATGAAAAATGTATAATTCTTATGGGGGTTTTTTGTGCTGTGGCTGCAAGAGGTAGAGCGAGACATGAAAATAGATTGTTTTTTTTATTGAAATACAATTCCCAGAAAGTTATTATAGCTATTGATTTGTTTTTTACACAGACAGGCAATATTTCAACTGCCAGCATATCATAGCAACCAAGACCTTTTGTTGTTTTACTATAAAATGAAGTATATTTAGAAACAAAGATTATAGTATTTAAGGACCTGATCATGACCTCCGGCCATGTTCTGTACACTTTGAGGTCTGAGTCAAAAGTCCAAAGACACATCATGGAGAAAAAAAGGAAATATTAGACAAGTTTAATCATAAGAAAAAAATGTGGGATAGCGCCAAAAGTATACAAACTACAAAGACTCCTTGAAAATATTTGACATATATTAACGCTTTATTAAAATATCAAACACATAAAAAATATATATAAAGTTTGCTTAATAGAAGCTAACCGCATA
Organism: Limnodynastes dumerilii; assembly: GCA_011038615.1. Classification (NCBI taxonomy): domain Eukaryota; kingdom Metazoa; phylum Chordata; class Amphibia; order Anura; family Limnodynastidae; genus Limnodynastes; species Limnodynastes dumerilii. The sequence goes on along the minus strand of WWET01000728.1, from coordinate 36,726 downwards.
AAACTCCACTATTATAAACAAATAGTCTCCAATGAACGGAACCTAAAAAGGTGATATTGATGCAGGGTATCCTGATTAAATGATGTAATCAATAGAATGAATGTCCACTGTAGTAGATAATTACGATAGGTGAATTCAGTGAAGGATGATAGTGCCAACTGGTAGCAAATACGGTGGTCTCAACAGCTAGCTCCGTTAGCTGAATGTGACAGCTGGTGGAAGTAAATAGAAACCACATGGGTTAACTCACGGCTTCTGGCCGAAGTTAGCAGGGAACTTCACATATTCCGGCTTGCAAAGATGAAAATGCCGGACCAATATATGGGAAACTTTTACGCCTGATGAAGGGGACGTGTATCCGACAAGGGAAGCGAGTGGCCGCCGGAGATGACTCAAGGCCAGGCAGCTGAAGTCCCAGTGCTAGTTGGAAATACGTCGGCGTCCCGTTGGTGGTGCAAGAAGTCGTCCAGCAGACACAGGGTCACCAAGACAGCCTTGACGGAGCCGGCTTTTAAGATGTTAAACAGAGCCTGATCAGCCGGGAGACACACTCGTCCAGCAACCACAGGGTCACCAAGGCAACTTTGACGGAGCCGGCTTTTGGGATGTAAAACAGAGCCTGATCAGCCAGGAGACACACTCGTTTGGAGAGAACCAGGATACCGCTGGTGAATTGATACCAATAGAGGATACGGAGACGTGGAGTGGTAAGCGTGTGGTTAGCAGACCCTTACGCGTTTCATCGCTCTGCGGAAATTTCTTCAGAGGGAAAAGTAAGTGTCTGATTAGAACAGGTGAACTCCTTTTATACTGGTGTACTTAATTGGAGAGGAGGACACCTAAGTGATCCTCTGGTATTGGAGACTTATTCTTTTTAAAAAACAATTAGCAGTTTACAAAGACACACATGTCATAAAAATAATTTCAAGTTTAATCATAAAAATGTTTTCTCCATGATCTGTTATCCCCTCCATGGGTTTTATTGTGGATTCCCACATACCAATGAATTTATGAACTTTTGGGACTCTATATTGCAGACTGGTGACATTGGGCCTGATCCTCATCTACAGCCGACAGGGGACTTAGGCAAGTCATTTGTGTAAGCCCTCTGTGTAGGAACATCTGTGCATGCGTGCGCCGGATGTTCCCAGTGCATAAGTACGAACGTATGTAACGAAGTTACAAACGTTAGTAGTTACGCTGTATCCCCGCCTGTATGGCCATGTAAATGAGGGGGCGAGGGAAGTTAATGTACAGATTTCTTACCGACAGCGGGGAGTGCAGGTGGTTTGAACTCCCCACTACGGGAGCGTAACTATGGACTCTCGCACGCATGTACAGCATGCAGGGGTAAGGATCTACCCCATTGGGCTACTTTTATTTGACTTAATAGGAGAGTACTGGGGTCGTTTATTATACCAACACCCCAGGAGTACTTCTAGCACTGATAGGTACACCTGTATTATTTTTCTTGGTATTTCTTATTTGGAAGGGGTAAGGTAAACCACTGGGTGTATTTTTAGCTGCTGTTTGTTATATCCAATAGCGCATGACATCCTCTTAGTTTTTTACTCAATGATAAACCAGCTCCATGATGGTCAGAACAGGAGTTGGGGTCTGCAAAATGAAACTTAGCCCCACAACCCACCCCCACTCTTACCCCTAGGGTTACCCAGTCCTGGGAAGTGGGTGTGGGGTTAATAAAAAAGATTTTTGAAATAAAATTGTGACTGTTTTGTGTTGCTGCCCACCAGTAAAAGTTTGGGCATATTAGTGCTTTTTATATTAATGTTAATGGCAGCCTTGTGTTTGTAGTAATACAAGAACCAGTATATCCATGACTGCCAGGGCGTGCTGGCACTTCATGAAGAACAAGTGCCACCATAACCTGACACCCAGGGCTCATTGGGTCCTAGAGTGCATTAGCACAAAATATGAATAAACCACACAGAGGCTCAAGATGTTACATGTCCCACACTAATCAAGGTGACATGTAAGTTTTTACCTTTTATGCAACTCGCTCTTGCTTCTTCCTCTGAAGAGAGCATTTCCTGCAGGCCATGCATGGCTTGTACATGTTGTTACTCAGCTGCTGCTAATAGTGGGCATGCCCTTCCTCCCTCTGCCTTTTATGACCTTCTGGCTGCTGTTTTACTAATAGGTTACACAGCCATAGGCGGGTTTCTGCCAGTCAATCACTGGCCACCAACCCCTTTATAAGTTCTAGCAGCACTATCTCTTGCTGCTGGTTATAGTTCATGGTTAGCCCAGTCTGTTTCCTGATCCTGCCTTGTGCTCTGCCTTCTGTATTTATTTTGATTTCTGAGTGCCACAGCTTCTGTAGTTATCCTGCCTACTCCTGCCTACAGGTCCTCTTACCATTGCCTATACCCAGAAGACCTTGGACATATTTGTCCATGGATTTTATAACAGATCTTCCAGACTCCTCAGGGTTCACGTTCTGGGTTGTTGTGGACCGTTTTAGCAAAACGGCCCATTTTGTTCCACTTTAAGGTCTCCTTTCAGCTAAGACTCTTGCTAAATTTTTTGTATCTCAGATCATCAGATTGCATGGATTACCTATGGACATAGGGCCTGATCCAGAACTATGCCTGCGGGCGTTTTTACGCCTGCCGTAAGCATAACTTCAACTGAAAGTACGTACTGCGCATGCGCCCAGCAAATGTTTCCCTTTTGTAACTCCCGTCGGCGTAGGTGTGTCTATATTACAATACCCGTAAATACTCTTCAGTTACGGAATGTAAGCAGCGGGAGGCATTTAAATCGTACAGTATGGGCTGGGTTTCTTTGTTACGACCACCCCCTCGTTACGTCCTGCTGTAGGTACGCTTGTAAAAGTTAAGGTAGGGTGCAGCAGGCGTAAGGCAGTGAAATTACGGCAGACCAAGGGGAGTTTCCGGTGGAGTGCATAGTATTTACGCTGTGCTCGTTCGTAGTTCTGGATCAGGCCCATAGTGTCTGACAGGGGTCCTCAATTCGTGGCAAAATTCTGGAGATTGTATTGTCAGATGTTGCAGATTAAGATTCGCCTGTCGTCTGGTTATCACCCACAGTCTAATTGGCAAACAGAAAGGGTTAACAAGCACTGGAACAGTTTTTGAGGTGTTTCACATCCAAGCTGCAGAATGATTTACACTGGGCAGAGTTTGCCTATAATAACTCTTGTCATAGCGCCTCTCAAAGGTCACCCTTTTTCACGATCTTCGGGTACCACTTCTGGATCTGACCTTGTCAAGGGATGCAGAGGTCCGGAGCACCGCACAAAAAATCTGAGGAGTATGGAGAGAAGTTAGGATCTCTTTAAGACGGGCAGCTTTTATTTGAAAAAAGAAAGCTCACTTGTTCCCTCTCTCTGTTTACTTCTGTTCTGCTTCTTTTTCTCCATCCTTCTTTTGCTTTTGTTTCCTTTTCGTTCTCCGGGTATCGAATCCAAGGGTCGCGACCTGCTAGCCCAGACTATCCCCACCATCAGGGGCTCTAGTGAAGACCAGGCCCTAGTTAGACTCCGCGCCCTGGTTGCGACATTCAGAACACTAGGTTTATTTATAACTAGACTTTTATGCATTGGTAGCTCCTATCTGTAGGAGCCGGTATACGTCATTTGTCAAGGTTTTTATTTTGCCAAGCGTGTTCTGATGAATTATCTGGATTTTACAAATTTACAAGATTAAATCCCATGCAGATCAAGAATATGGATGTTGGTAAATAGGATTGGGATTTTTTTTTATTTATTAATACATATATTTTTCTGGTTTATTAAAATTTTTGCTGGTGCACTATAGGTCCCAGCGGGTTTTGTGTGGCAGAAAACTTTATTAATTAATTAATTTATTTAATTAAAATATATTGCTATTGGGTACACCGGCAGTACTAGGATTAATGTATTTGGGGGGGGGAGGTTCATTTTGTTTTTGTGGTTTTTTTTTCACACATTGGGGTAAATCCAGACCTATGGGCTAGTTAAGTTAGATCGCGTAGCGTATTTACGCTTTGTTCTATGCACTCTCCTAGGCACTCCCCTCGTTCGTACGTACTTTTGCCGATTTGCACTTCCCAAACCTTACCTTAACTTTTCAAAGCATAAGTACTAACGTATGTAATGCATGCACGTACGTAACAGCCTAACCCGGCCCATACTGTACAATTTAAATGCCTCCCTCCCACTACAAAACGTAACTACGGGTGTCATATGGATGCCCCCACCCTTTCGTAGTTACGCTGATGGTACGTACGTTCAGTGTTACGTGGCATAACATCTGCCGCGCACATGCTCAGTAAATACAAATAGGCAATTTTACGTCAGCGGTTAGCTTAAAAACACTAGCGTACGTAGCTCAAGATTATTAACTGTATTGCTGGTGGGTCCAGGATTAGTACTAAGGTTATAGTGTTTGGGAGGGGGGGTGGGTTGTTGTTCAGCTGTCAAATAAACACACCTAAAAAGCCACAGATTCTTAATTGTGAATCTGGTTCAATAACTCCAGTTTAGACCTTTGGACAGAATGAATATGTTGACATTTACACTATAACAATTGTGGTGTGAACAGTTTAAGTGTCAACATATTCAGTGTCAGGAAATCGTATCTAACCCCTCCTAAACTGATGAAGATAAAATAACCTTTAATTTGACCATTACAACTGAGTATAATAAAGTTCTCTTTAGTGTAGATCCCATACAGGGTTGCATTAAGGTTTGAGGAGATGCATTTCGTAACATCCGGCACGCAAATGTGCTGTGCCAAATAAAAGAACGACTTCTGCAAGCAGATTGCAAAAGTCGGGTGTCGCTACTATGTAGCTTTTAAATTAAGGGTAAATGGACCTGATCCACAACTCCGTGCATGTGCTGTACACACAGAGGTCTGAAAGTCTGTACATGAGAAGGAAGTGAACTCCCATGTCATTTCCCTCTCATGTGTGCACTTTGCAGCAGTTACATAGAAACATAGAAAGGGACAGCAGATAAGAGCCACATGGCCCATCCAGTCTGCCCAGTTGTTTATTTAAAATTATTCTGACCCTAGACCCTATTTCCCCTTAATTTAGTTTAAGATTTAGAATATCCTTATATTTATCCCAAGCATGTTCAAACTGTTCTACTCTGTTAGCCTCAGATGGGAGGCTCTTCCACTTTGGTGTGCGCATGCACAGATGCTACAATTAGGCTTATTTATGCAAGACACTTGCGTAACGTACGGATATCTGGATCCGGTCCAATGTTAGAAATGCAGAGAGAAGTAATCTAGAAACTCATCATCAAAAATAACATTTTATACTCCAACTGGTTTAGGATACCAGTTACAATGGGCATTTTTTGTATAACCATGAAAATTGAACCCAGGCCTATCTGATACAGTGTAAAATAGTGAAATGTCAATGTAATGTTATGGGACTGCTCCCAGGGCATGGAGTATAACTGGGGCTTGGTCTTCGCTAGAGCAATTAATTGACACGTTTTAAATTATTTTATTATTTGGTGTTTTAATAAATACTCCCTTATATTTACTCCTAGCGCTTCTATATCTTTTCTTGTCTTCGCTAGAGCCCCTGATGATGGGGATAAGTTTGTGCGGCAGACACCCAGCAGGTCATGATCCCTGGAAGGCAACCCCAGGTGAATTGAAACACGAATAACCAGGCATGGGTGAATAAAGTAAATATAACCAGTATTTAATAGTGCAAACTAAATATTACAGGTAAAAGTAGAATGTGAAATTGGAGCAACAATAACAATGATAAAACCAGGAAAATACAAAAACGAACTACATTAGCATACTAGCATAAAAAACTGAAATCAGAGGGAACACTGAGCACAAAGTAGGAGTAACCAAAAAACACTAGTGTACATAAATACAAATGGAAGTCAAGACAACAGAGATGGCTATATGCTAAAACACAATAAACACCCACTGTTCTAACATCTCCTTTCTTCGTGGTATACCTCTCAAGGTTCTCTGTAGCTCACTGGTAACTTAATCCTTGTGACTTCCCTGTGCTCCAGCCAATAAGTAAATCCCCACATTTCCTATTCTTTACCAGCAACCCAGGGGTTCCTGAGCCAGATTCTAAATGCCCTGAGTCCGTGACACTGGTCCGATGGAAAAAACCTCAAGGTTTGAAACACTTCAGACATTTGTAGAACATATTTAAAAACAGGAAATTAATTAAGGGCAAGTGATGGAATTCTTGAAAGAATTGGCTTCTCGGTTTGACAACCTAAAGCTTCTTCTGGTCCTTCTACTGCTGCACCTAAAGGGACTGCTTCCCCGGGAAATTCTCCACATTTATCACTCTGAACTCCTGCCAAGTTCAATGGGAACCCTAAGGAGAGCCGTGGATTTCTGAAGCAATACAGTGTTAATTTGAAAATTTTCTTTCAGATAAAACTCAAGTCGCCTATATTATCTCCCTTCTGTCTGGCTTGGTTCTTGCATGGGTTTTGGATTGGTGATCTTCATTCATCTCATTTCTGGTGTTACTTGAAGCTTCGTGTCCAGATAGATGTCTCGAACGAGTGGTTCCCCAATGTACCATAGCCACCTGAACTTTCTGGTCTACCACCTCAATATTCAGAATTCAAGGATGCCTTTAGCAAAAAGTCAACTGAGACCTTACCTCCTTATCGAAGATGAGATTGTACCATCAATTTAATTCCAGGTTCAACGTCACCCTGTGGCTGTACTTACCCACTCTCCATTTTTGAAACTCAGGCAATGTCTGACTATATACAAGAAATTCTGGAAAGAGAATTCATTAGACCATCTTCCTCTCCTGGGCAGGATTTTTCTTTGTAAAGAAGAAGAATGGTGGGTTAGGACCGTGTATAGACTATTGGGGCTTAAATGACATTACTGTAAAAATATGGTACCCTCTTATTCTGGAATTATTTGATCAAGTCAAGAGAGCTCAGTTATCAGGGACTGACGGGTTTGAATATCCTGAGGAGCTGATAGTGGTTCAGCGGAATAGTGAAAGCTGGAGGGTTTTATGTAAGATCTGCTCATGAGCTATGAAGTGTAATAGTTGGGAAAAGACAGAACTAGAACAGGCTGGGCTAGAACTGGGCTGGACCAGACTGATTTGAACAGGCTGGACTGGAACTGTACCACTGGATTGTACTGGAACAAGCCTAACCTAAACTGGACTGGTACAGACTTAACTTGAACTGGGCTGGACCAGGACTGGACTGGACTGGTACAGACTTGACCTTGACTGGACCAGGACTGGACTGGTACAGACTTGACCTGGACTGGATTTGAACAGACTTGACTTGACCTGGACTTAACCAGGACTGGACTGGTACAGACTTGACCTGGACTGGACCAGGACTGGACTTGATCTCTGAATAGCTGCAGCGCTACTCAGCAAAGAACCAGGCACCTTGAGTGAAAAAGTTGTTCTGGCACAGGTTACGCTGTGCTGCTGGTTTGAATTATCTGGTTTTGTGATTCTTTGAGCAAGGATCCAATTTGCCGGGCACATCAGGTGACTAGATCCAACATGGCGGTGCCCATGAACCAGAGGATGACAGAGTTTGGTGCCAGACTCACACAGTAAGAGGACAAAGCAGGAGACTGAACAAGAGGCTGCCACTATTGAGACTTGGCGCATCCTTGAAGATGCAGTGTGGGCATGGCTGGAGAGTGCTGCCAACAGGCGGCCTCTCACACGGTAATTCCTGCGTTTTATGACATCAGTACTTTACTAAATTGGATCTGAGTGGTGCTCATAACCTCATTCATATCAAAAGTGGCTACGAGTGGACAACAGCTTTTAACACGAGATGGTGATTACAAATATTTAGTAATGCCCTTTGGCCTTAGTAATGCACCTGCTGTTCTTCAAAATTATATGAATGAGATATTCCGTGACCTCTTGAATCATAGTGTAGTTTTCTACTTAAACGATATCTTAATTTCCACCTCGGACCTGTTTTCTTACCGATCCCTGGTAAAAGAGGTTCTCCGGTTTATAGAGAATAACTTGTTCTGCAAACTTAAAAATGTGGCCCGGATTCACAACACCGTAATTTTTTACATACGTGCCTTTTTTTGCGATTCTCGCTGCTACGCATGTGTAGTAACTATTTTACGCTATCTATGTAGCGTTTCGTTATGTAGATTGCATACATGCAGCATGCAGTCTTTAAAGACCGCATGTACACAATCGTTAAGAAACTCTGCTTTGCGAAATTGGGACATCTGAAAGTTCCTTTTCGGATGTCCCTATTTCAATAAAGCAGTATTTTTTTACATTTTTTTTTTAGAATGGGTGAGTATGGGTGAGTATATCCCTCCACCGCACCTCTGCCGCTGATATCGCCAGACCAAGGGACAGGTGCGTAAACTGTGCGGGGTAGGGAGGGTTAGGGTCAGGCTGTAGGGGAGGGAAGGTTAGGGTCAGGCTGCGGGAGATGGAGGGTTAGGGTCAGGCTGCAGGGGAGGGAGAGTTAGGGTCAGGCTTCAGGAGATGGTGGGTTAGGGTCAGGCTGCCAGGATAGCGTAAAATAGTTACTAGTAGCTAGAATCGCAAAATTAGGCATGCATATAAAAAATTAACTACTCATGCGCCCCCCTTTTTAGGTACCTTATGGCACTTATGAGTGCCATAGGGCTACCTTAAATATCCATGCAATGTCTGCAAGGACATTGCCGCTACCCCCCCCCCCCTCCCCTCCCCGGCTAATCTAAATACCTTCCCCCTCCCACTTTTACCCAAACTCTCCCGGATACGGCATTACCTAAAATACTCTGTGCGGTCTTTAAAGACAGCACAGAGGCAATCTACGTATTGAACTAGTACATAGATTGCGTAAAGGACCTACTCCTCATGCGCAGTAGGTCCTTTATTAAAGATACGCACCTAAGAAGTGACTGACGGTCGTTTGGCTGAGACCAGTAATATGATCAAAAAAATGAAGTTTCCCTTATTATAGGGATGGAAAAATGTGATATATATTTAAAGAATGTGTTACACAAGCTATTGTTTGTTGTTTAAATAGTGAACAAGAATAGGATTGATGTGTATTTGGGCAGTGATCCCTTTGAGAGAGGGACACTCTGCGGTCTGATGTGGGGATTGTGTTTAGAACTTTTGAATTTGTCCCCTCTTTCCTCTACTCTAATATGGTATTTTTTGGAATTATTATCAGTGCTTTTCTTGTTATAGAACGTACTAGTACCTTTTCAACGGATTTTCCAAGTTTTAAAGTTTTAAAAGTTTCAGTGGCAAAATCATTAAAACGATGCATGCGTGCTGCTTGTGTGTCGAGTCCGATGCATGCGTACTTTGTCCATGCTAGTAGTGATGACACTGCTCGGTTTTGTGATTGGTCGTGTGGTCGCGCGTGAGTTGATGTGAGTTCTGGCACCTTTTTTCTTACAAAAAAAAAGCACTGATTATTATCATGATAATATGATTTTGTCTGCTTCTTTGGGAACTCTCCAATGGTATATTACGATTATGCTTGCTCAGTTAGAGATTTAGATCATGGATTTTTGGCTGAGACCAGTGATATGATCAGTCTTAACATTAAAAAAAATAATATTAAATTCTTACAGAAATTGAAAGCCTTTTTGAGATCAATAAAGAATGTAAGATATATAACAAAGGTGTGTTATTCACATCTTTGTTAGAATTGACACATTCCTCTTTAAGAACGATACAATATGTGTTTGAGTATAGAAAAACAATGGGACTCTATTATGAATTTTCCCTAC
>WWET01000728.1:0-17063 GCA_011038615.1 Limnodynastes dumerilii | reverse complement strand
CCTAATATACCCTATAAATATTATAGTATGTGCTATTTCCTCCTAATATACCCTATAAATATTATAGTATGTGCTATTTCCTTACTCCTACTATACCCCATAAATATTATAGTATGTGCTATTTCCTTACTTCTAATATAACCTATAAATATTATAGTATGTGGTATTTCCTTACTCCTAATATACCCTATAAATATTATAGAATGTGCTATTTCCATAACCCTAATATACTCAATATGTATTTTATATAATGTGGATAGAGATAAAGAGAGAGAGAGAGAGAGAGAGAGATCCATACATACAGCACATACATACATACATACATACATACATACATACATTAAAAACACCACCCCACACATACACAGGAAACAGCTAAAATAAAGCTTACCTCATTCACAATTTTCCAGATCCTTCTCTGTCTTCCGTCATTGTGAATGATACGAGGGGGAGGGAGGGACAGAGCAGGAAGGAGAATCTCTGCTGTCTGCATGTGAGGGAAGGAGGAAGGATGGGGAGGAAGGGAATCTTCACTTAGCTGAGCTCCGTGAGGGAGGAGGTGACGGAGATCAGTGCTAATAGTCACATAGAATCACAGGCAGTTGCACAGCTATTGCAATGGGAGCAGTCAATATTGGGGCAGACAGGTGTCACAGAGACAGTGAGTGTGCCGATGGTAATATACACAGAGCAGCCAGCATACTGCCGACTGCTCTGTGTGTGTTAGGATAGGCACAGTCTCTGTCCTCCTCCATATATCATATGTCTGTGCTGGCTGCCGCTTGTGTTTAAAGAAGAATGTGCCTATCCTATACACAGCATGCATACAGTGCACAAAATATTTTTTTTATTTTTTTTTGTCATTCAGTTTCTAAAAGGGGGTTTCTGGGCAACTGGAAACCCCCCCTGGGTGCGCCACTGTCCCCGCCTCCCTCTTGCCCTCCCCAGCTAATCTAAATGCCTCCCCTTTCCCACTTCTTCCTAAATACACCCTGAGGCGGCATTACGCCGCCTCTTTTTACGTAACACGTTGCGTGCAGTCTGCCTATCGGCTATGTATATAGCGTAAATTACCTACTACGCATGCGCAGTAGGTAATTTAGGACCCATACACACTTAAGAAGCCACAGCATCTTAAGTGTGAATCAGGCCCAATGTTACAAAGCCTAAGCTGATGCCAAAAGTAAGCTGTTCCCCAACTCCAACCTGGGGATAAAGTTTGGCTCTCGATACGAAACCTCTGATTACGAGTTACATCCGTGAAATTCTCTCCTTGGTTCACTGGACCTTTCTAAAGGTGATTAATCCAGCAGTCTGTAAGGTGGAATTACTTTCATATCTCAAAATTCCTAATGCCTTTTATGCCTCTCTCCTGAAGCCACTTATAATCAATCGCTTTTACATAGATGATAAGAAGGCACCCCAAATCCAAACCTCTCAAGGGACCTGCTTCACACTTAAGAATAAACTGAATCTTTGTGCGTATTTTTAGGAATGGATAAACATTCCCAGAACACAAAGTTATGCATGGGATCCAGCTGTTACATACGGTTAATGCAATACGCACGAACTTCAACTCTGTTCTTAGTGATTCAACTCCGTTCTTAGGGCCTCATTCACTAAACGCGATTTGGCCCAAATCACGTGATTTTGAGCTTAAAAATCGCCAATGTGATTTTAAGAATTTTGAGATCGCGGGTCCGCAAATCGCGGTCCCGACATTTTCTAAATGCGATTTCACCTAATCGCGGTGAAATCGCATTGAAATCACAAGACTTAAAATCACATCTCTAGAGATGCGATTTTATTTTTTTGTACCGATCGCGAGCATTAAAACACATGTCTGTATAACAGACATATGTTTTAGTGCTGAAAAATCCTAAGTAGAGCTCTACTGCTGGGAGGTTAGTGTGAATTCGTCGCGATTAAGGTGAGGAGCTGTCATCGTCCTCTCCAGCCCAGAAGACATCGAAAGAAGAAAGAATGAAGAAAAAGACTTCAGATAAAGGAAAATTGAAGGCTCCCAAGATGCGGACAGCTAATGGTGAGTTTAAATTTTTTTTTATTATTATTATACACATGTACCACATTGTTTTATACACTTAGATGAGGAGAGATGACCTCCTAAGGTAAGTGCATACACGTAGGGGGTAATGTTAGCTAGGTTTAATAATTTTTTGTACATATGTAACATTTTTTTAATTTTTTGAAGGGTTTAATGTATTTACACTTTATTAGATTTTTTAAAGGGTTAATGTATTTGTATAATTTTTTTATTTTTTTTTACACACACTGGACACGCAGTTCTGCATGTCTGCAATGTGTAGACATGCTGTAAACATAGAATTACAAGGATCACCTTTGCTGATCCTTGTAATTCAATGACTACAGCATGCCTGCACGTTGCAGACATGCAGAACTTTGGATTTTTTTAATACACGCGATATGCCGCCATTAGTTAAAGGGCTAATCGCGGTGATTTTTTCATTAAAATCACCACGATTAAGCCCTAAATGCATCGCGGGGCATCGCATCTGTTGGTAAAAAATCGCAGCTTAGTGAATTCGGGGCAAAAAAAAAAAATTCGCAAGGAAATCGCCGCGATACAATTTTAATGTTAAATATCGTCCTTAGTGAATAAGGCCCTGAGTGAGATAAATGAGATGGGGTATGCCAGCCTTTCGTAAGAAGGAAGGTAAGAAGAGTGGGTGGGGGGAGGCATTTAAATGTGGCATTAAGGGTGCGGTTTGCTAAGTCCGCACATACTTAAGCACAGACGTATGAATGGAGAGTAAGGCCATATGGAGGCGGAAGTCTGTAAAAATCCAAAAGAACGTCATGGGTGTTGGCTTGCCACTTAGCTGCGTTTTTTTGCGAATCCGCGCTTACTTATTTCCTTCTTATATGTGGATCAGGCCCAAGTTGAGGAATACGAGATAAGTGGTATTCTTGATTCCAGACTCCGTTATGGGCATCCTCTGTATCTGGTAAACTGGAAGGGCTTTGGTCCTGAGGAAAAAACTTAGATTAAGGCTGTTGATGCTTATGCACAAAGTTTGATTAAAACATTCCATGGAAATTCACATTTCGAGCGTCTAGTGGCCACTCATAAGGGAGGAGTTAGTCAATGGGGTACCTTTAAGGTCAGATGCATCCTCTGCTTGGGTTTCGCCAGCTACGCTGGCCCTGGACCTCCAGTGCGGCCTGCTCTCTCCTGAATCCCCAGTTTTTCCTAGTTCCTGGTTGGCCTGTGATCCATAGCTGTTTTCCATGCTGGGTCAGTGAGTGTGGCCATAATGGAAGTGATCATGTGACTGCCCAGTTCCAATCAGGCGCTTCCAGTTTCCAGCATACCTCCCAGTCATCCTATAGGCTTGAATGTTTTTATCCATTGCTCTGCACTACAAGCTCCAGCGATACCAGAACATTCCATGTCAAATCATCACAGCTTCCATCCCGACTGTTTCAGATTTTTATGAAATTTGATAGGATGATAGACGACATATTGTAACTTTCTGACAGGGTTGCAAACATGTCAAAAAGTGTAAAATTTATGCTTGCATGGTCGACTAAAATGAATAATAACTTCATAGCTTCTGATCGTGATAGCACTGTTATGTTGGTCTTATTTTAAAGCGAAGGGACTATAGTTTTCATTAAAAAAAAATTGGTATTTAAATATTGTCTTCTACATTTCAAGGTCGACCTTGACCTTGAATATCTAAAAAAAAAAGTGTGTTTAATTTTTTTTGTCCATAGAATATGTTATGCAGTTAAATAAAATCTCTCTTTGGTATAAGTTGAATTTTGGGAAGACTTTCAGTGGTGCAATCACATAGATGCAGGGATCTTGTAAACCTTCAAATGCTGGGCATTATTCAGAGAACCATTTTCATTGCGATTTCCGTGTGTATTTTTAGGTACGTTTCAACTGCGCATGTGTAGTAACTTTATTTACGTAGTTCATGTAGACTATACGTGCGAAAGTGCCTCACGGACGGTCTTGTGAATCGCACATGGGTAAATACGCATGAATATCCCATGTAAAAATACGCACATGAGAATTTAAATAAAAATGGGAGGGGAGGAGTCTTTTTAATGAAGGCGTGTGGGCGAGGTTAGTTAGATATGCAGTTACGGGACTACTGGACGCACGGATATGCCCACGCAAAGATAAGGCAGGTCCAGGCACTCGTAAGTCACAGAAAACCTGTCCATGTGAGGGGAGCGTCAGGGGTGTTGCCTTTCTACGTCTGTGCGAATAATTGAGAACTTTCCTCAGACGGATCTCTGAATACGGCCCGCTATATGCATCAGTTACTCTGAGATCAGATCACTTAGGATATGACCTGCTGTTATGTAAACAGAATATTTATACCATACCTCTCACAGTAGTAAAGGGCAGGTCTAGTGTTGTGTGTAGCATCCTGACAAAAATAAGAACAAGATAGGATCATCTTGCAAGACACTGAGATAAGACAGAGACACAAATGTTATCACTTAAAGAGAAAGCAGTGAGAGAAATTAAAGAGAGGTTGCAAGGATTCTGGTGGTCTCAGTCCTCTACCAACCTTTGTCTGTTCTCTCTAGAATCCTCCTTCAATTCCACATGCCTAAACCCCACAAGAGAGAATTAATGAAGTGCAGTGGATGGCAGTAAAAGTTAGGTAGTTAACATACTGTTCCTGACACTTAATATTCAGAACTCCGCATGAGAAAGGGGGAGTGACAGAGGAGTTTAGTACTCACTTCCATGAGGACTTCCAGACCTCCGTGCATACAGAAAATGCATGGAGGTCTGGATCATTAAAAGGTGTGAAAGAGCATTATGAAGATGAGAACAGAGAGGAGTGAATATGAAAAAATGTGTCAAAAATCATATAGAGGAGTGAATAGAGGTAGAAAATAGGGTATGTAAAATAGTCATAGATGGCAAGGAATCTACTTATGAGGAGAAAAAAGGGATTGGTAGATCGGTGTTGTAATGTACATTACACCTAATTGACCTACTATGCATGTGTAGTAGGTCATTTACGCAATTTACATGCCAGTTGGGTACATAAATTGCCTATGTGTGGTCTTTAAAGACCACACGGAGTAGTATAGGTAGAAAGAGGCGGCGTAATGCCACCTCGGGAGTGTTTAGGTAGAAGTGGGAGGGGGGAGGGATTTAGATTAGCCAGGAAGGGTAGGGGGGAGGCAGGGAAAGGCATTGTTCGTGCATAGTTTCCTTTATGCAAGTAAGAAAAGGTAGCCCTATGGCCAGGGCCATCTTAACAGAATTGTTAGCCCTGGACAAAGCAATGCACAGGGGCCCCTACCTGCCCTTTAAAAGGAATAAAAATGTAACCAAAACTTTAGAACATTATATGACTTAAATGTCTGTCTGTGAATGTCCAGTCATCTGCCCCCTCCTTCTATGCCCATTAGGTCTTTATGCCCGTCTGTGAATGTCCAGTTTGTCCAGTTTGCGATACTCACCTCTCCCGTTCCTCTGTTCACTGCCTGCCACTCACCGCATGCCTCTCCTCGCTCTCCGCTCCTGCCGACATGCCATTCTTGCCTTGTAAACAAACCCACGTGGTCCCGGCGCCGGAGCTTCGGGCACATGCGGTCATAGATTACATCACTCCCCCCGGGCCAGGAGAGTTCCCATTGGAGGCTTGTCGGCTGCTAGCCTATCAGAGGCTAGCAGCCTCTATTTAAGTTAGCGTGTTCCTCTCTCTGGTGCCGGTTATAGATTGCTGTGTCAGAATCTGTGCCTGCCTTATTATCTTTCTCTCTGCCTTTGCATTTTGCTCTGTTCCTGATTGACCCAGCGTTATCCTGCCTTGTACCTCTTTGTTCTCCTGTCTGTTCCATTACCTCTTCTCCCACCTTGTTATATTAACCCTTCGTATTTATCCTGGCCTATTCCTGTTGTGAGTGTCAGTATTACCCTTCGGGGTCCCTGCTGGTGTGAGTGTGTGTGTAGTTGCCCTAGTCCGTCAGTAAGTCTCGTTACCCTCCTATGTCTTGAAAGACAATGCCTATAAGATAAGGAAAATTATGATAAAGGATAATGACTGATAATAAAAAATGAATAAAGTGAGCTATGGAAGGAAATGGTTGCTTTTAATGGGGATAAATTAATTGATTCATGACATTTTATTCCTATGGAAACGGATGAGGCCCTGAAAAAAAAAGACACTGAAACTAGACTAGCCCGCACAGAGATGAAACTGATATACAAATTAGATACATGTACCCCAAAAGGCCTGTAAAGTGGTTCCTGTAGGCTTATTCCAACAGCTCGGATCTTCTGTCGAACCTTGTACCTTCTTCCCTTCCCTTGTCGAACGCCTCCACTGAACTTTCGTCCCAGCAGTATATCCATACCTATGGTCATACCAGCCCGGCCACACCCAATCTCCCTCCCTCGACCTTGGAAGTTAAGTAAGCATGGGCCAGGCCAGTACCTGGCGGGAAGACCACCAGGGAAGACCGGGTACGGTAGATAATGGTCTACTCAAGGGACACGTGGAATGGGAGTGCTGGGTTCGAGGGTAAGTTTTAAACAAGGATCCACCTCCTCATACCATCCAATGTATTTATCACAGTCTCCATATTACCATGAACTAGATTGACTATAGAATCCTACAGTGAGCCTTAGCCAATTATGGAGTTAGCGTTCCTAATTTACCCCATGGCTTTTATACCATCCGCTGTAGATTTTAGAATCTCAACTTTATTCATTTTTTATTATCATTCATTATCCTTTATCATCATTTTCCTTATCTTGTAGGCATTATCTTTCAAGATCTTATATCTACTATTTATTGATTTTATATACATCGTCATTTTAAGATTTTATATTTATCATTGATTATGAACTATTCATTAGGTATTTATTGTCATTTCAAGACTATAACAAATCTGCCTATATACATACAAATAGGTAGATGAGGTACACAACCATTAGATCATCAAAATGCTCAGTTTAAAGGAATACCATATGTTTTGTTCGACTAAATCAAGTAGCTAGATTGAATATAGTATCCTACAGTGAGCCTTAGCTAGTTATGGAGTTAGCGTTCCTAATTTGCCCCACGGCTCTTATACCATCCGCTGTAGATTCCTTCCAACTTTCGACGATAACACAGCTTGAGAAAGGGATCCGGTGATCCTGAAACGCGTTGCTGGCCTCTGTAGTACACGTGGATTCTGTCATCTGCCTCCGTTGGACTGTCTCCTCGACTGCAGCACTCTTTGTCCCTGCAGCTCCATTGTGAAGATGCCCGGACATCTCCTCCTGGACTCTGCCGTTCTCTCGTTCTCCACCTTGTGACCAGCTACCCGGGACTGATCACCGTTCAAAGGGAAGTGCGGCACCCATCCTAGTGGCCGGAGGTCCACGTGACCTTTTCATATTGTTACTTTTTAACCTATTTTTTACTGATTTTATGTGCCTCTGCATGTTATATGTATGTAATAAATGTATATTTTTAACTGATTACGATTTTCTCCATACTCATTCCTAGACACTGAGGTTAGAAGAATATTCACTATAAGGACTTTCAAAAGGACTTTTCCATATCCCCATTGTTTGTTCATTCCCTACCCCTCAAGGACGTACAAAGGACTTTTTCATATCCCTGTTTTATGTTCATTTCTTACCCCATAAGGTTCAATAAGTACATTCCTGCATGTTATACATAAGGATTTATACAACTGTTCATATTGGTTGCTATCTATTTATTGACTTCAATACATTGTGGGATATTTTAATCTAGCCTCAATATTTCCTCTGGAGATATCCATTTGTTTTAATGCCTATTTTATGATTTTATATTTTATTTTCTATTGACTTACCATTATTGATTTTATAGATTTATTCTGGACCTAGTATTTACCTCCATTCATTTGGTGTATAACTAACTGTACACATACAATCATTTTTAAACCCAGTGATTACCCATATCACTACCAGTCAGATTTTACCAGTTAGATTTTAGTCCTCAGTACCCCTATCCTTGTATTCATTATCTGAAGGTTCACATATTGTTTTAGCAGCGCTTTTTTCTCTCATCTCTCTCTATATATAATGTTTGATCCAGTATTTCTTGCCTGTATAGGAATGAAAAAAACGTGAACCTTGATCCATCCATCCTAGCATCCAACTTTATTGATCATTCTCTTTTTCTGTGTCACATCTGCATGTACAAGATGATCACGAAGATTGCGACCCCTCTTGTAGCTGGGAAAAAGATTGCTGTTGTTAAGACCTTTAAGGTGAGTATCTTGTTGTATGATAGGCCAGTATTTGGTCATGGTTTTTTAATGACATTCGCCTGATCCGTGTACGTTTGTACAAAAGGTAAGGGGTTCTCCAGCTTTTTTGGAGTCATAGTTTGAACTAAAGTGAAGCGTGGAATCGCCAGAACTTTGTTCTTGAGAAGTTGTAGGTCTTTTTTGTCATAACCCCGGGCGATGAATTTATCTTGCATCTTTGCGTCTATGTCTTGTGCAGCTTGTCCTGGGTAATTGATGATCCTGTGAATGCGTAAAAATTGCAAACACGGGAGACCATATTGCAACGGAGCAGGATGAAACGAAGAGGAATGTAAAATGGTATTACGATCAGTGGGTTTGTTGTATATACAAGTAGATAGTTGACCACAGGCAAAGGAGATTTTCACATCCAAGTATTGTACAGTATGTTCGCTGATATTACATGTAAGTTTGATGGGCCAGGAATTGTTGTTAAGTTCATCAAAGAGCTCAAGAAAATCATTTTTGCTGGACTGCCATAAAAGGAACATGTCGTCGATGTTTCTGTAATAACATAATGCACCTTGGAAACGATGATCAGAATATAGATATTGCTGTTCATATTCGAACATGTAGATGTTGGCGAACAATGGGGCCACATTGGACCCTAACGCACAGCCAGTAGTCTGCAGAAAAAAGTCGCTATTAAAATAGAAAAAATTCTGTTTGAGAGTTTTTTCAAGAAGGATCAAAGGGGCAGAAATAGGTAAGCCATCATACGTGTGGTTATTAGACACAAAGCGTTCCACAGGTCTGAGGCCTTCCTCGTGGGGGATGCAGGTGTAAAGGCTGGAGACGTCAATCGTAATGAGAAGTAGATGAGCAGGTAAAGCAGACGAATATTCAACCTTATTGATAATGTCTGTCGTGTCACAAAGTTAAGAGGTGCCTTTCTGCACTAGCGGTTGTAACTGAAAGTCCAAAAATTTGGAAATGTTTTGAAATAATGAATTGCAATTATGGGGTGATCTGGAGGATGACAGGGATCTTTGTGTATTTTGGGAAGGGTGTAGAAGCACGGAACCACAGGAAAAGAAACAGTGAGAAAATCAGCAATTTGTTTAGTGATGATGTTAGTGTCCAACAATTCTTTCAAGTTTTTTTTTGTAAATGGCAGTGGGATCCTGCTGTAATTTGATGTGTGTATTACCGTCACTCAATTGGCGGTAGGCTTCGGTAAGATAGTCGGGCCGATCCTGTAGCACGATCGCGCCACCCTTATCTGCTGGACGTATTAAATTGGTATCATTGCTAAGGCTCTTGAGAGCCTAAAATTCATTTTTAGTCAAATTGGTGTGAGTATTAGGAGAGGATCTTGTTGAAGTACATTGTTCCAGGAGACGGGTGAAGCTTATACTCTGCCTGTTTATCCATTTTCACATTTTTTTTATGTTTTTTTTTCCCTTTGCTCCGCTCTGTCTTGTTACATCTTATCTTATCTTATTTTATTTTATTTCATTTCACCTCAGCATATTGCACTTCAGTTTCTCTTCTACTCACCTTCTTTGCATTTTTTGTTAGGGTGGTTTCCATGGCTACCAGCATCGCTCTCGGACCGGGTTGATTGCCGCTTCCGGTTTCCCGTTGCCAGCTTCTTCCGGTCCTGCTGGTCTATGCACTCGCTGCCATGTGTTTGTGGGAATGGGGTAAGTGTCTTGTTATTCTTCTATATATATCTCCTTGTTTTCACCTTGTATTCAACCCTAATGAAAGTACATTAAATGTACTGAAATGTCGGTACACCTGCTATGACTTAGTGTCTTGTCTATTTTTATCTTTGTGCTAATCTCTGAGTGCCTCCTGATTTGGACTGTATATATATCAGACTCTGAGTGCCACTTTTAAAAAATATATGTTTACATGACACACACATACATTGGTCACTTAACTCTTTTCTGTTTCTCACCTTTCTTCCTTTTTCTTCTCCCTTTTCCTCCTTCTTCCAGAAGCCTGGCAGAGGACACAAAATTGTGACGATATGTCTACATACACACAAATATGTATCTATATTGATATATCTAGATATACATAAAAGTGTCAAAAGTGTCAACACGTGTGTGTGTGTAGATGCCTGTCTTCAATATATATATACAGCAGAAAAGAAGGATGGCGGATATACACCACCAATGATATAGCAATTGCGGTGCTCAGTAAGTGCTGAAGTAGCTCCTAATAGAGACTCCAGACAATAGCTAAGTCCAAAGATAAACTGGCACTCTGCATACACAGCACTTGCTCCTGGTGCACACAAACGTTCAAAATAGAGTCCAATGTAGAGAAAGGCACTCAAGGAGACTGTATAATGGTGAAAACAGTAAAATACTTGCTTTATTTCATGCTCATAAACGATTCCAACGTTTCAGTTACCAAGCTGTAACTTTCATCAGGGAGTGAGGCAAACAATCCAACCACCCACCACACAGTGTATTTATACTAAAATTAAAATAGAAGTGTACTCACCACTTACAGTCTGAGCTCCACGCGTACCGCAACCCGGAAGACGCCAGCCCCCCCGCAGAGTTATGTTGCCCTTGTAAACGGGGGCGTGCGCGTCAGTCAACAGGCATTGGCTGTGGGGCCAGACGGGGGCGTCCAGTACACTCCTCATTAAAAAATAGTAAACAGACATGTCATAAGGAAAAATACAAACAGAATATTACTGATATAATGCTGATGCGGATATGAATACACAGATTTGGGAACGCATTGCATCAATACATATGGGGTGAATATGCAGTGAGAAATACACAAATAAAAAGTGCCACGGAGGGTACTTACATGAGAGCAAGCTAGATGCGAGAGACATGTTGCAGACCCATCTGCCATAATAAATAGCATGCAGTCAAACTCATTACAGTAGGATAATAGAAAAGATATCAGTCAGCGCTTTAATGGACAAGAATAGTTAGAAACACATAATTTTTTAGGTATAAATTTAATGACATAAATATAATAGACAATGAATATAGAGTATAGCATTCAAATACAGCTAACTAGCTAAGAAAAATAGCTTGGAATAGCTTTCTTCTATGCAAGGACTATTATTTTTTTATTTACCACCGTGTACATCATTGTACACATACTCACTCGGTCTGAGTTTGGGCTCACATATACTGTTACAACGCTGAACAGCCCAGGATTACTCTCATCTAGCACCTGCTACTATTACCATCTGTACTTATGCTGAACGGACCGTTGTTCTAAATATTACACTATATTGGACATATTCCTCTCCACCTCCTAAGGGACCATTGGAATCTTTCCTTAACATCATATGCACTTTTGCAGAGAATAATAGGAAGCAGTTGGTCCCTACACCTTCCTGTCAAATCTTTTTTTGAGGATTCGTTTTTTATAATTGATCAACACAAATGAACATTTTAAACAGTGCACTGTTTCAACTAGCACGTATACTATCTTCTAACTAGAGTTTCTTTTTATGAAACTCTACAGATCCATCTAAAGTTGATATTTTTTATATATTTTTTATTAATTAGAAATTTTCTCAGCTATTCCAAGCTATTTTTCTTAGCTAGTTAGCTGCATTTGAATGCTATACTCTATATTCATTGTCTATTATATTTATGTCATTAAATTTATACCTAAAAAATGATGTGTTTCTAACTATTCTTGTCCATTACAGCGCTGATTGATATCTTTTCTATTATCCTACTTTTTGTACTGAAGCTTGGAGGCAGAGAGCCTCATCAGTTTCTAGCGCTCAGGACATACTCAGGAGTAAAATACTCAAATTGGTTGGTGGACATCTCTTCTTAAACTCATTACAGACCTGACAGGCTAAATATCGGTGATTACTCCAATTGCACTTCTAAGGGGACGAGTCCCCTGAAGCCAACAAATGCACACACATGATCCAACGTATAAAGATAGCCACAGCGGGCACCATCCAGATATGATGTTTAAATTAGAAACTATAAACTACTGTTGTCGCTATGCCAAAATCACATTGGGCACTGTGGTCAAGCAGGGATGAGCTATACATGTCTGCACCCAACGATGGTTGGGCACCGACCATAGTAGAACAGACCACACATTATTATGCATAAACCGGCCTAAAGGCGGCCAAGACCACAGACAAGAGCCAAACCATCAAAAGTACATGAGACACCATTCAGGTAACCAACTGTAAAACAACATTTCACAGAAAGCAAGAAAGGGGTAATTGCTCATTAAGCCCTAATGGGGCAACAGTTTTAAGGTTAAAAATCCAGGTACATTCTCGCTGTTGTAAAATCAAGTCACGGTTACCACCTCTTGCTAGAGGCGGGATGTGATCAATGGCCATAAATCTGAGCTCAGCAGCTGTATGCCCAGCGGTGAGCCAGTGCTTGGCTACCGGTTGGTCGTGATTGCTGTTAGCCAGGGATGCTTTAATGGTCGACCTGTGCAAGGCCATCCTCTCTCGGATGGTGCGACTAGTCTTCCCGACATATAATTTATCACAGGGACATTTAATGACATACACCACATGGTTGGTGGTGCAGGTGATGATATGTCTAATTTTGTAGATTTTGCCCGTTGTGGGGTGCTGAAAAGACGAGCCCGTTAGCATCTGCCTACAGGTTGTGCAACCTAGGCACTTATAGCAGCCCGGGCGTTTGGTGAGAAAGTTTTGCCTATCCCTCTTTTTACAGAACCCTGAATGCAGTGAATTCATCATACTTTTTGTCCGGTATATAGATGACATTTTTATGATATGGTCAGGGACCGAAAATCTCTTTGTAACCACTATGGCAAAAATCAACACCATGCATCCAATTATTAAATTCACGTACTCCGTCAGCAGCAGTGAAATTGCCTTCTTGGATGTTCTTGTCTGCAACAGGGATGGTCACCTGTCCACCCGGGCATATAGCAAACCTACAGACAGGAACACCCTCCTCCATGGGAGGAGCCATCATCCTGATAATTTAATTCAGTCCCTACCATATTCACAACTCATTAGAATCAGGCGGATCAACAGTGACCCTGTAGTAGCAGATGCACAGATGAAGGAAGCTATAACAAATTCCGGCAGAGGATATACCCAAGGGACTCTACAGGCTGCCTACAACCGGGTGCAGATGGTATCGAGGGAAGGATTATTAACTGTGAGACCTAAGAAACAAGGCTTTATGGACTCAATAATTCCCTGGGTGACGCAGCACGACCATCTGAGTTTCTTCAAGAGGAGAGCATCAAAGGCATTATGGCCGATCATCTCCACTGATGGATCTATTCCAGAATTCTCTACCCGTTCCATTTTACACAGCCAGACAAGAGCAAGGAACCTAAAAGACTACTTGTGTCATAATGACATCAGATCAAACCCTATTTAACGGGAGGCAAACTTTCTCACCAAATGCCCGGGCTGCTATAAGTGCCTAGGTTGCACAACCTGTAGGCAGATGCTAACGGGCTCATCTTTTCAGCACCCCGCAACGGGCAAAATCTACAAAATTAGACATATCATCACCTGCACCACTAACCATGTGGTGTATGTCATTAAATGTCCCTGTGATAAATTATATGTCGGGAAGACTAGTCGCACCATCCGAGAGAGGATGGCCTTGCACAGGTCGGCCATTAAAGCATCCCTGGCTAACAGCAATCACGACCAACTGGTAGCCAATCACTGGGTCACCGCTGGACATGCAGCTGCTGAGTTCAGATTTATGGCCGTTGATCACATCCCGCCTCTAGCAAGAGGTGGTAACCGTGACTTGATTTTACAACAGCGAGAATGTACCTGGATTTTTAACCTTAAAACTGTTGCCCCATTAGGGCTTAATGAGCAATTACCCCTTTCTTGCTTTCTGTGAAATGTTTTTTTACAGTTGGTTACCTGAATGGTGTCTCATGTACTTTTGATGGTTTGGGTCTTGTCTGTGATCTTGGCCGCCTTTAGGCCGGTTTATGCATAATAATGTGTGGTCTGTTCTACTCTGGTCGGTGCCCAACCATCGTTGGGTGCAGACATGTATAGCTCATCCCTGCTTGACCACAGTGCCCAATGTGATTTTGGCATAGCGACAACAGTAGTTTATAGTTTCTAATTTAAACATCATATCTGGATGGTGCCCGCTGTGGCTATCTTTATACGTTGGATCATATGTGTGCCTTTGTTGGCTTCACGGGACTCGTCCCCTTAGATGTGCAATTGCAGTAATCACCGATATTTAGCCTGTCAGGTCTGTAATGAGTGTGACTGCATGCTATTTATTATGGCAGACGGGTCTGCAACATGTCTCTCGCATCTAGCTTGCTCTCATGTAAGTACCCTCCGTGGCACTTTTTATTTGCTTATTTCTTACTGCATATTCACCCCATATGTATTGATGCAATGCGTGCCCAAATCTGTGTATTCATATCCGCATCAGCATTATGTCAGTAATATTCCGTTTGGGTCTTTTGCTTCTGCACCACAGGTTGTAAGAAAAAGTCCACAAATTTGGACAGTGGCTGTAGTACACTACATCTGCTGCTGCTACATCATTGGTGGTGTATATCCGCCATCCTTCTTTTCTGCTGTATATATATATTGAAGACAGGCATCTTCTATACAGTTCAACCAGCATGTCATTACAAGAAACCTCCCGGGGGCTGGCTCAGGCTACCTTACCGGCAGGTGAGACCTTCAGCTATAGAGAGACAGATGTTGAATCAATCTTATTTGCTGATGACCCCTCTGATGGTCTCCATCAGGATCTGAATATTGACCTATATCACAAATGGCTTAAACTGGAACGAAAATTTGTTGATTACAAGTACCATGGACTCACATTGTCAAATTACTACAGGGACAAAATGATCCCGCCTGGATTCCGGATCAGTAACATCCCTACGATAGGTCGGAATAACCCCGAATTTTGTCGTAGATGGGTGGCCATCTTGAATAAAGCCAGTTTCGATCTGATGCTCCTAGTGGTGGAACAATCCAGCAAAGAGATTAAGAGACTGCAGGAGGAAAAGGACCAGTTTCTACATTCCCATCGTAAAACCCTTGAAGAGGACACTGCAGGAAAATAGGTTGAAAAGCTCCAGTCACAGCTTAAAAAGCACACTGATGAAGTGATCAAGTATAAGAAGGAGAAACTCATTAAGGTCAAAAGGCAATATGAGGAAAACCTTGTCTATCCATGGTTCTCTGGAACTGTGGCTATGATACCTAAACGTCAGCCTGGCAGAAACCGGCGTCAGGCCTATAGATCAACGACCGATTTTTCTAGCGAACCTGGGACCTCTGATAGTGAAGCTGAGTATGTTGCCACTCAACCCCCACGGGGTTTTTTGAACAAACCACCCGTGGACCGCAAAGGTGGCACAAAGGGAAGAGCACGAGCAGGCCCATCAGGAGAGGGGGTCAATGTAGAAGAACCGAGGGTCTTACGATCAACGAAGAACTCATAGTTAATCTCACCAACAGGCCACTCACACAACCTGAGAAGGAAGTGTTAAATTATGGACTATCCTTTATCCCCACTAATGATTTTAATCCGTTGCAGTGGAAGATCGATCACCACAAATTTGGTCGCACATTGAAATTGAAGGAGTACTTTGATTACCATCCACGTGTGGACACACAAGTAGATGACAAGTATGGCAAATTCAAACCCGTGTCAACTTTTGAACCCACATCCATCAATCCTTCCATCAGGAGCTTTCTGCGACTAATGGACCAGAGTATGTGCAAAGCACATGAACAGATGCCGTCTAAACAACGCATTTTGAATAAAGTACAGTGGCAAGCCCTTCAGAATTTGAGTAAGGACGATGAGCTGGTGATCCGACCCGCCGATAAAGGTAGGGCCATCGTCCTGCAATCCAGACTCCAGTACTGTAAAGAAATTTACCGCCAGTTGGGCGACACAGAGGTCTATACGCTTCTCAATAAGGACCCTACAACCGATATTAAATCACAGGTTGATTGTCTACTTGCAAAGGCTGCAGAGGATGGGATATTACCACTAAAAGCAGTGGATACTTTGATGGTGAGATTTCCTAAGGTTCCCATATTATACACCATTCCCAAAATCCATAAGAATCTGAATGAGCCTCCAGAGAGGCCTATTATATCGGCGAGGGATTCCATACTACAGCCACTGTCAAAATTTGTGGACTTTTTCTTACAACCTGTGGTGCAGAAGCAAAAGACCTACTTAAGAGATACCACCCACTTCTTGAACACTTTACTGGATGCACGGGATCTCCCTTCTCACTTTTTAATGTGTACCATTGACGTGAGCAGCCTCTATACAAACATTCCACATATGGATGGTATAGAGGCTGTTAGAAAACTACTGGAGAACACCGGAGACTATGATGGCCCTGTCATTCCCCTTCTACTGGATATGTTACGGATGATTCTCACTTGCAATTATTTTAGTTTTGATGGCCAGTTCTAGCTACAACGGCAGGGCTGTGCTATGGGTAGCAATGTAGCACCCACATATGCGAACACGTTCATGTTCGAGGTGGAGCAATCCCTCTTTTTACAGAACCCTGAATGCAGTGAATTCATCATACTTTTTGTCCGGTATATAGATGACATTTTTATGATATGGTCAGGGACCGAAAATCTCTTTGTAACCACTATGGCAAAAATCAACACCATGCATCCAACGATTAAATTCACGTACACCGTCAGCAGCAGTGAAATTGCCTTCTTGGATGTCCTTGTCTGCAGCAGGGATGGTCACCTGTCCACCCGGGCATATAGCAAACCTACGGACAGGAACACCCTCCTCCATGCG
>WWET01000727.1:547501-562136 GCA_011038615.1 Limnodynastes dumerilii | reverse complement strand
CAGTACCCAGTATCCCCAATCATCTCTCTCCAACTCCCAGTATCCCCCATCATGTCTCTCCAGTACCCAGTATCCCCCATCATGTCTCTCCAACACCCAGTATCCCCCATCATGTGTAACCAGCACCTGTTAACCCCCATCGGGCCTGATCTAGACCTACGCCCGCCGTCGCTAGGATATATATTTCTCCTCTCTTTTATAAAATTTATAATTTTTATATCAATCATGTCTTTTAATCAATATTTACAGCCCCTACCCATTGCAAATATATCCCTCCCCATTCTTAGGGACATTACCCCTATTAATTTAGAGTCCCATTTTCAGAGTCAGTCATAGACCCAAGTTAATATTTAATAGGTATATTTACTGTTCTTATTAAGACCTAAAAATTGTTTCTTCCATGTAAACTTTTTTTTTTTCCATACCTACCTCTATAATCTTATGAACCATTCATAATGAGATAATCTCAATCAATGTTCTACCATTTACCTCATGTATTGTAATAGTATGAGTTCTTTTAATCTAATTTAATTTTGTTTGTTATTGTCATTTGGTATCTATTTGTTAGGATTATTTTATCATGCACTTATATAAAACCGTATTGTTTTATGTCTCTCCTCTTAACAATATGGTTTTTAGAAATATGTGTTGAATTAAAAAATATGTGTTAGAAGTATTAAATAAGAAGAAATAACACACTTTACGTGTGTTCTAATCATCTAATATCAATAAAAACGTACACTATTATTCATTATAATGTTTTCAAGGTTACGAATGTATTTTTGTTTATATATCACCTCATGCCGATGCATAATACTATGTCTGCACTTTCACTTTATTCACTTGGTATTTGTATAGCACGTAATTCCTTGTCATCGGTAGTTTGTTTATATCCCCATGGTAACAGTAACCCTTCTCACGTGAACAGTTCTTCCCCTGTCCCTCCCTGTATCATGACGCTGCCTGTTTATCCATATCTCCAAGACAACAGGAGCGCCCAGCACCTATAATGTTTACCCCTCATACAAATGTCACCATTTCACCTTTGTGTTCTATTCTTTTACTGTAGGGTTATATTGCTTAAATACTTATTTTATTTTTCCCAATTACTGCTGCACGATAGCGGCAGCCCTTATTGAATGAATGTGTCACACCTCTGTGTTATATACCATCGACCACGTTACAATAAAATTTTATTCTCCATCATATTACTATTTATCTGTACGATTACCTCACTTTGGAAGTACCAGTAGTCAGTAGTTATTATAATTGGTTGTTTATATACAGCGTTATCCACATACGGAGACTGGAGACCATCCTTCCATTTGGACCAATCACCGACAAGCAGGAAGTACCTAATTCCGGACCTCAGGACATGCCGCACGGACTTTGAAAAAGAACCCAGCAGGGTTTGAAACGCGTCAGTCGCGTCATTACAAGCTTCTGATCAACTTCACTACATCATCTTCACCGGATTATCTATTTAATATTTATTCTATTTATTCTATTCATTTAATTATATTTGTTTTTTACTGGTACTTCCTACTGAAAATTAATTATTGGCGCTGAAAGTATTTCCACCCCCCTCCTTTTTACATTGTTTCATTTAAGGTTGAGACACCTTCTGGTAATCCCAGCAGCCAATAAGTGCGCATATATTCTCCTTTACCCCCTTTTGTCCTTTAAAGGATACGCTGCATTAGTCAAAATGTAGAGGCTGACATGACCCTAGATGCTCCAAGTGTTGCAGTATTAGAACGTTCTGGAATTTGCTGCAACAATGTCCAATCCAAAGGTTCAGGAATCATGTAACAAAAAAATACTGTACAATGAGCAGTCATTTATAATCTTCCTATTAGATGCAGTCATGGGTGTATTTGGAAAACGCATAAAGCGTTTAGTAAATAAGTTACTACAACCATTAAACAATCTGTTAATGCTCACTGTTATGTACATAGGGTACAAGTGACCTACCTGCTGGTGGCTGAAAATTTCAAACTCCTTTGGAAAATCATTCAGATTTAAAGTTTTGTTGGTATATGTTATAAAAAATAAAACATAATAAGCACTCATAAAGTAATTTAAGAGAATGTGAAAGACAACACAATCCAGACCTCATACTTATACTGTTTATGTATTTGCTGTATACACAAGGTCATACGTAGTCTAGTGGGTTTTTCATTTATACAATGTATTTCTGGTGGCCAGTATCACTTAAGATAAATAATTACAGTCTATATTTAATTAGTAAACCATGGTGTATAAAAATATGTTGTTTTCCTCTTTTTTTGCAGGATGAAAATTCATTTATTGAGATTTCACTGAAGCTGGCTAGCATATATGCTGCACTGAACAAGTAAGTCCCAATGTGCATACTCTTCTTCTACCACAAGGAGTCACTGTATCATCACATTCTTGCTGATCATGGCTGTCATAATTATCTCACACAGGGCATGGTTCTAATGCATAATCCTTCTGACTTCTGAAATCTTGCACCCAACATAGGAAGGACTTAGCAGTGGCTGGATTCCAGTTCTGCATCATGAGTCTGCATGAAAAGATTGAGAGGGAAAAAGAGCTTTCTGATGATGTCTTGACAGGTATCGTAGAGTTTTATTGCACAATGAACACACTGTACATGGAGGCATTTAGTACAAGTGTTATGGACACCTCTTCTATGAATGTATTTTCTTTTCTTGGTTTTTTGAGACTCGGGGGGTTCTTAACTGTGACGTGCAAAGATGCTCAGAGGATGTAGCCTTGAACACAAGGGGCCAGATCCAGGGCTACGCTTTTACTATGTTGCGTTCTTACGCTAGCGTACCTTCTATGCACTCCCCTTGGCACACCCCTCTCATGTACGTATTTTAGGCACCTTACGCTTTCCATACCTTACCTTAACCTTATGCTGCGTAACCACTATTGGACGGACTTCCCACCCGTAGCTACGCAGCAAAGCACACCCATACTGTACGACTTAAATGCCTCACCCCACCTTCGAAGCGTAAATACTAGTGGCTTATGGCTGGCACACCCCTTCGTAAGTTGATACGCTACTGATACGTGACTGCCCCTTATGCTATGTCTTACGTGGCGTAACATCTGCCGTAAGCACTAATGTGTGAATTTACGCTAGCGGCTAGCGTAAATTCACTCGCAGATGTTGTTCTGGATCTACCCCAAGATGTCTTAAATTTGTGGCTATCCTGCTAGATGTAAGTTGACCCACTAAGGCTGTTTCCCATCTATACCAGTAATTGATTTTAGTGTGTACTTTCTATATACAGGGTCCAGATGACTTCCGGTGGTATGATTTGCTGAATTCCTTTTATATGTAAAATCTCGTATTACTTTGTTTTGTCATTATGTATTGTTGTCATACTTTTTCTTCTGTTTGATGCCAGCTCTGGACTTTTTATTTGTTCTTGCAGCAGAGGAACACTCAAACACGCGGCTTCTTTTAGGACTGAGTCTGGATTCGTACGCACGCTACCTAGTAGCCAACAAAGAGCTATTGCATGCTCAGACCATGTATGAAAAAGCTCTGCAGATCTGCATGGAGGAGCAGGGAGAGGGGCATCCGCAGGTGAACACAAAACCACCCTCATATATTACACATCTGTGCTAAGTATACAAAGTGAAGAAGGGGAATCATAGCCATACTACATTATTCACTTAAATGAATGCTGACAAATCTTATATACAATGCTACCATTGGGCAAGTAGTGAATAGGGACCTGATTCAGAGATTGAAAATAAGAAAGGAAAGGTACTCCTGGACAAAACCATGTTGATTTCAGGGGGAGTCAAGTTAATTGTATACATTTACACTGTTGCTTAGACTTGGGATAGGAAACATCACCTCTCAACTCTAATACTGTTTGCACCAGATGAAATATGACTCCCCTGCAATCAACATGGTTTAGCCCAGGTGTAACTTTCCTCTCTCATTTTCAGTCTCTGAATCAGACCCTAGCTCTCAACTGGACAATGATAAACTACACAAGATCCAAAGCATAATACCACTTATTTCACATTTTTATATGTTTTTCCTTTTTTTGATGATTCGTCTTATTTAATAACTTGTTTTCTGAATGATTGTATCCATTACCAGGCATTCTGAATTGTGCTTCTATTTTCTAGACTCTTAGAAATGTATTCACCATTTTTGGTTTGTTTGCCTTGTACATCCACATGTTCATTGTAAACCATTAATTTAATTCCTTCCTTATAACACCTGGCTGCTATGTATAAAATACACTGTCATTTATAATAATCATTCAATTGCTATTTTTACTTTTTCTGTAAAATGATGGTAAATGGCTGCAATGTGTAATAGGGTCATGTGACTGTCCTGTCCGTTGTCCTGCAGACTGTGACTCTTCTTAGTGACTTGGCCTCGGTGATGGAAGCACAGGGCCGCTTTGATGAAGCTTACACTTTCGTCAATCAAGCTCTTGGTTTGGCAGAAAAGACTGAGCATCCCGATCGCCATGTTATGCTCAGTAACCTAGCAATGATCCTCCTGCATCAAGGTACACAACCCACTTTACAGTTGCTTCCTAAGGCACAATGGGCCGGATCCTGGCCTACGTACGACGGGACTTACACAAGTTATTTGCGTAAGTCCCGTTTCAGAATATCTGACGTACGTCAGTAAGTACGCTGAAGGCGGGGATAGCCATTTAAATGAGGGGTCGGGGGCAGGGAAGCCCCGTTATGACTAGGTCTAAGGACTTATGGACACAGACCTAGTCGTAAATGTTAAAGTAGCTATCTGGACACGTAAGTGCCCTCCCCACTATGGATGCGTAACTACAGAGGCCCGCTCGCGTGTAAAGTGTGCTGGCCTCAGGATCTGGCCCAATGAGGTAAATGTGTGTGTTTATTACGACACAGCAGGGATGGTACACTACAGTGCAGAGGTCAAGAACTATCCTACACATCAGTAAGTGATTACTTGTCTAATTAAATGAAATCCATGGGCCTCATGAGACAGATGTTAGTATGTGTGGCCAGCATCAGGCTGATAGTCTCACTAAAGAGGGATCTCCTAATTGTATTTATATTCTTAAATGGTTTACAAAATGTCTTCATCATGTTATTTGCTCTTTATGAATCAGGGAAGCATGACCTAATGGATATAGAGCGGATCTTTAAGGAGGCGCTGGTTAAGGCGGAGGAGAAAAAGGACTCTGATTGTGTTCGTTACATCCAGGAAGGACTCTCTGAACTAGCTCGGAGGAAGAAGAACCAAGACCAACATCCAAACATGTAACCTTCAGCTACAGAACACCTGACACATTACTGACGGCACAAATATGTTTATTATTTAAGATGATATTTTATAAGTAATAAAAACATTGATTTCAACAAATAATATATTGCTTTCAAAATTCTTTTTGTTTGTTTTGTATATACAAACAACTGGAAGATAATATAATAGTGGTAAAGTACCAGATAGATAGCTATGTTATATTATATATAGTGTTTGATGCAATATTGTGTGACTTCAACTCTAGATCAATGGTTATTGGGCACCAGACAGCAGGTATAAAGTGGCTGGAGAGTGTAACTGTCCTTACACTTCTTTTACTTATTGTAGGTGTGATTATCTTTGAAGGATTGCCATTCTAATGACAGTAGTTTTTTTTGATATGGTACATTTCAAACCTCTATGTTTGGGTTGTCAAGGGGTACTGATGGCAAATAAAGAAAATTACAGGAGTCCAAGAACAATTTGTGTGAAATAAAGGATCTGTCAGGGATAGAATTGTGCAAAATCTCTGTGTTGATTTTAGGCAGAGAGGTTTCTCTCACTGGGCTGGATCCAGACCTAGTTAAGTGCTTGAACTTAGTCACTCCTGGGCTAAACCATGGCGATTGCAGAGGAGTCATGTTTCATCTGTTATAAACAGTATTAGAGTTGAAAGTTGATGTTTCTTATCCCAAGTCTAAATAACAGTGTGATAGTACAGCTGGTCAGTATCTGTGTGCAGTAAGCAATTCAAAGATATATCCCTGCATGCAAAGAATACAATTCACTTGACTCCCCCTGAAATCATTATGGTTTTGCCCAGGTGTAACTTTCCTCTCCAAGGACCTGATTCACACTTAAGAATCTTCTTAAAATAAAAACTTAAAGTCACTCCTGGGCAAAACCGTGTTGATTGCAGGGAGAATTAATTTAATTGTATTATTTTCTTGCAGGGATATATCTTTGAATTGCATACTGCACACAGATACTGACCAGCTTTACTATCACACTGTTATTTAGACTTGGGCTGGGAAATATCACCCACCGAGCATGCCAATTCCTGCATACTACTAACAATGCCGATAGCTCTGTGTGAGGGTTTTTTGTCTTCCATCTGTTTTGCGGATATTGGGACATTGGACATGGTCCAGATTTAATATAAAATTCCGTACATATCCTCCACAATGGATGCCAACGTACGGAATTTCAGATTCATAATACCACACAAAGGAGAACATGGCACTCCCCCTGCAGTCCTATGTGTAGATGGGGGATCCGTGCCCTCAGGGCAACCTTAAATATTTTGCATGCGACTCTGTGTGTGCGGAATATAGGATTATTTGTAAAGTTTAAACCGAGTCCTTAATGTACGATTTAAATGCCAAAGACCTTTTGAAGTGCAGTCCTAATCCTGCAGCCACGGTGACTGCTCTCAAGTCAGTGGAGTTGGCATTCCCCAGAGTAGTGGTACAGTCTGGTGGAAGCGGCCATCTTGTGAAGCTGCCTGTCACATGTGCAGGCATTCTAAGGTGGCAGGCTGGGAACTGAATAACCCTGCTTGTACCCCTATCCACCGGAGCCTGGTCCAAAAACTTAAGGGCCTGAGGAGAGAGCAGAAGCCAAAAAACTCTACTTTCCTTCCTAGCTGCCATCCGTGCCGCTGTACTGAGAGAGCCGGTGCGGCAGCTACAGGACCAGCCCTCTCACTAACAAGACTGCCTGTAGGAAGGAAAAATAAAAAGTTCAAATGAAGTGTTGTTAGTGAGCTGTACCATAAAACGTACCCATCTTATAACATATACTTCCGGTGTTTAGCGATTTTTACTACTGCGCATGCGTAGTCATTTTTTAACGCAATCTACATATCTTTTTCTTACTTAGATTGCGTAAATGCGGTCTGAAAGATCTATGTAAGAAAAAGATACGTAGATTGCATTAAAAAATGACTATGCATGCGCAGTAGTAAAAATCGCTAAACACCGGAAGTATATGTTATAAGATGGGTACGTTTTATGGTACAGCTCACTAATAACACTTCATTTGAACTTTTTATTTTTCCTTCCTACAGGCAGTCTTGTTAGTGAGAGGGCTGGTCCTGTAGCTGCCGCACCGGCTCTCTCAGTACAGCGGCACGGATGGCAGCTAGGAAGGAAAGTAGAGTTTTTTGGCTTCTGCTCTCTCCTCAGGCCCTTAAGTTTTTGGACCAGGCTCCGGTGGATAGGGGTACAAGCAGGGTTATTCAGTTCCCAGCCTGCCACCTTAGAATGCCTGCACATGTGACAGGCAGCTTCACAAGATGGCCGCTTCCACCAGACTGTACCACTACTCTGGGGAATGCCAACTCCACTGACTTGAGAGCAGTCACCGTGGCTGCAGGATTAGGACTGCACTTCAAAAGGTCTTTGGCATTTAAATCGTACA
Organism: Limnodynastes dumerilii; assembly: GCA_011038615.1. Lineage (NCBI taxonomy): Eukaryota > Metazoa > Chordata > Amphibia > Anura > Limnodynastidae > Limnodynastes > Limnodynastes dumerilii. Next base: position 554,458 of record WWET01000727.1, on the reverse strand, counting down.
TTAAGGACTCGGTTTAAACTTTACAAATAATCCTATATTCCCCACACACAGAGTCGCATGCAAAATATTTAAGGTTGCCCTGAGGGCACGGATCCCCCATCTACACGTAGGACTGCAGGGGGAGTGCCATGTTCTCCTTTGTGTGGTATTATGAATCTGAAATTCCGTACGTTGGCATCCATTGTGGAGGATATGTACGGAATTTTATATTAAATCTGGACCATGTCCAATGTCCCAATATCCGCAAAACAGATGGAAGACAAAAAACCCTCACACAGAGCTATCGGCATTGTTAGTAGTATGCAGGAATTGGCATGCTCGGTGGGACTGAAAGTCGTGCAGAAGATCTGCATTGTTAGTAAATGAAACTGGAAAGTATGCTGTTATGGTTAAATGCGGGGTCGTTCATTTTATGAGACATTTCCCACAGTCAGATAGATACTAACTACAGTGAAGTTTTTGTTCAATCATTTTTCTTGTTTTAAAAAATTAAAATACAAACAAGATTATTAATGATATAAAATGTAGGAGACAATGTCACATTTTTAAGTACCACAGGTGAGGATTGTCCGGTTTTACCGATCTGCCACGTAGAATGATGTGTTGGCATAAATGTGGTTCTTCATGTATATTTTTCCATTGTAAGGGCGTGATGACTGGCACCTATTGGAAGATACAAAGTGTCTTACAAATAATGAAGTCATTTTACATAAAAAATGTATTTTCTTATTTGACAAGTAGGGCTAGTTTTAAATCTTTGTCTATCTTCACTGTGCATACCTCACCTCCCAAAGAGGTGCAAGGGAAAATACCTGATCATTGGCTTCCATGAAAGCTGGGGATAGGCACTTCTGTGGAATAGGCATTACAAATGAAAGTGCTGACCAACGTAACCTGTAGCCCATTTGTGATCAGTTACATTGGTTCTTGTACCTCCCTTGATATCTAAATAGTCCTGTGCTAACCACCACCACCACCACTATTATAAAATGGAAAAATCTGAAGCTACAGTGGAAAGAGTTTTGCTTAGCCATGGCTCAGACTACCCATTACAGGTCTCCTTTCTAGCTTTCTAGTAAATTTAATTGCTCGCATAATATGACAAGTGTCACTTTATATACAGACCTTTCTAGAAACCATATAGTTGCTTTTATGTGTTAAATGTGTAACCCATGTCTTTATAATGTATCTCTGTGCTTCGGGTGAAAGTATTAATAAAAAAAATATATGAAAATGCGTTGTTGTTCTTATAATAATCCAGAGAATTCAGTAGTTAGAAAAGCAAATTTAGAGAAAGTGACACATTCTGGATGCAAATAAGGAAACTTACCGCCTAGTTTGTTGCCTTTTGCAGACTGAAAACAGACAAAAGGGAAAGACATAAGACCATCTATTATGATATCTAAGAAATGGTGAGAGGAATGGAAGGATGTATGATACTTACCTTTACAAGTCACTATCACAACAATGATGATGAGCAGGAAGAGCCCTCCACAGCCACATCCAATCAGGAAAGCAGTAGATTGCCAAAAGGGCAAAGTGTCATTCTCAGATACTGAAGAAAAACATAAAACAAATGATTTGCACCTCAGTGATTTATATGCTTTCGTTTATTTCTCATAATCAAGAACACTTTTATATATATCAGAATACAAAACATTTAGATATTATGTAAACAAGACGGTTGGTTGATCGTTTAGAATAAAGTGTGTATGTGCACTGTAATGATTGCTCCATTCACCATGCTGCAGAGCTGATCTTAATGCTTCAGTTCGGTAGGTGTCTGATTTTACACAGTTGACCTCTAAACACAGATCATAGAGGTCTTATATAAAATGTGTCTGCGCAGACAGCTGGCAGCTCTGATCGTGCACCGCATTCAGTCTGAGCGCTGTTTATAGATACAATACCAGCAGTAGACAATTTAGCACTGTCTTTGCCAGCCACAGACATCTTCCCCCAACACTCTGCACAAAGGAATATTCATCACCTGCTGCTGCCAATGAATTTATAAAGATATAGTGCTGAACGCTGTCCAAACTGACTGCCAGCAGATAACGAAGAGCTATTAGTATGAGTGCAGGGTGGGTGGTTGCCACGGTTTCACCTCTCCTCTGGGTTACACCACTGGTCATATTTACAGCCAGTGGTGGACCTACATTTTTGGGGCTCTGAAGCTTGAACTGTTATGGGGGTCCCTTTGCAACCAGCACCAATAAGGCAACATCCAACATGGTTCAAAGGCCCAAATGGGGTGGTGGGGTGGAGTGCTTGAAAATGGACAATACAGTGAGCCCCTTCCCACCAGCAATTTCTTGCACCCATCATCTATGGGAACAGAAATTCTTAGTGAGCGGTTTGAATGCTTCATTAGAAACCATTTAAACTAAATGGGGGGGGGGGGGGCAATGTTATAAATATTAAAAATAGCTGCTCCCCCAACCAAGAAGTATAGTGTGGCCAGACAATAATGACAGATAGCATAGCCTCGGCAATTAAGGGGAAAAAGAATAGAAAAAGCAATATATACATATCTAGCAATGATAATAAATAGAAGAATATGAGATTCATAACACAACCTCTCAGAGCAATGTGTGCTAGGAGCTTAGGAAATAAAATCGCTGAACTAATTGCAATAATGACAAGGGATAATCTGGATATTGTGGGAATCACTGAATCATGGTGCAATGAAAATTATGACTGAGACCAAGCTATACCAGCATATAATTTATTTAGGAAGGATAGAGTAGGAAAAATTAGAGGAGGCATATTAATGGAAGAGTTAAGAATTAAATGTAACTTTAGGGGGGTATTCGAGAAAAAGGCCCTTTGGGTCATAGATAGCCACCTGTGATCAAGCAAAGTTGAAACGCGCATCAGTAAGCACGGATACGGTGTCGGGAAGTGCACAGGGCACCTGTCTTATTCTCTCCAGATCCGGCTACCATCCTCTCTTCACCCCGGTATAAGGATTCACATTGCCTGTACATTAAGGTAGGAAGAGGCCGGTACGGATCCAGAAGGGTGAAGTACTGCTGTGAGGCAGTTAGCCGGGGCATAGGGTAAGTGGGCTGAGGGAAGATCAGTGGCGATTGTCCATCCTTATTATTCGAAAGCCATGTGTATCGGATATTAGCGGGCTATGTAGCGGCTATATTCTCTGCACTTCACGACATGTTCGGTCTCTCCACGACCGCTTACCCGACATTCTGGCCGTATATGCAGCATAGAAATCTGGTTGTGTACATTTAAAACCTGCATAAATTAGCTTTAATTTAGATCTATTTGGTTGCCATACACATGATATTACACCTTTATTTATGCATATTTTTCAGTGCTGCTACTAATCGGGTGCCCATCTTTTAATTGTTTATATGTTTGTCCTTGTTAGATGAGTCTACTATTTTATTAGAGCACTCAATAAAAGTACATTTTTAATTCTAGGTTTTAACTTCCCCTTACTTACCAGACCAGCCCCTAGACTCATCACTCTGCACTTCCCCTTATACACCTTTATGGTACACATCTGCTGGTGCATATATCTCTTGTTCTAGTGACCCTGTTACTTAGACTCCTGTTAATTTGTCTGCATACAATTGTAACTATATATTGCAATTTGACTTTTGTCTCCGTTTACCTGTTGGAAGCTCTTCGATTGTTTTGATTTATCATCTGTCATATTGTTTCAGGCATATTGCCATTGTTTCATGAATGATTTTACCTTTCTTAAAGTTCTGAAAAACGAGAAATAACACTGAACATATCCCTAATTGTATCTATTGTCTATTTGTGACTGTGATATGGATACTCCAAGATATACTGTATATTGATCTAAATATATGTTCTGCTGAGACATTTAGCTGTATAAATGATTATAATTCCTCTGAATTTATGCTATATCATTCATGCTTAAATTTTTTCACGTGCCCTTATTTGAGAATTTGCAGTGTGTCATAGTTATGTCATTTGACACAGCAGACCTTGTGCGCCACCTACTTTTGCCTGAAGACCTTCTTTTCTTTCCATCCAATCACCTTATCCTCCTTTATAATCATTGTATTCAGGGTGTTATCCCTCTGGTAGCACCCCATTTACTATTATTTTTGGGTTGGTCTATATATATTTTTATTTTTCTCTACTTTAAAGGCACTTGGAATTCTATTCTTTATTGATTTATCTAGGTAAGTGGCTGGTCAAACCTATTCTCCTTCCTCCACTTTGCCCTCCCCTGCGTCTTCCCTTGTCTCAATTTGGTAACCACAGAAACCCAGAGGGTTATTCTTTTGTACTGGAGTGATGTATAGGCCACCAGGACAAGATGAGGAAATGGACAATGTTATATTGCAATACAATGCTAAAATGGCATTAAAAGAGGAGGTAATAATCATGGGAGATATTACTCTACCTGATGTAAACTGGGGTGGGTTTTCAGCAAGCTCCACTAGAAGTGGGTACAATAAATGTATTACATGGAGTGTCCCTTTAAGCAATTGGTGTAAGAGTCAACTCGCAAAGAGGTCATCTTAGATTTGGAACCTACAAATGATGGGGTAGATCCAGACCCCCGCACGCACGTAAAGCGTCCTTAGCTACGCCATCGTAGCAGAGAGTTCACGCCCCCTGCACTCCCCGCTCTTGGTAGGAAATCTGGACACTTACATGTCCAGATTCCGGGCCACATTCACAACTGCGTTTTTTTCTATACGTCCGTAATTTACCGAATCTAGCTACTACACATGCGTAGTAACTATCTTGCGCTATCTACGTAGCATTTTGTTACATAGAATGCGTACATGTGGTACATTACCGACGTATACAAAAAAACCGCAGTTGTGGCCCTCCTACCTTAACTTTTAGGACTAGGTCTGCGGCCGCAGACCTAGTCGTAACTGGACTTCCCGTGCCCCGGACCCTTCATTTAAATGGCTATACTGGCCTGTATAGTGAAGGGTCTGCCCCTTCCCCGTAAGTACTGACGTACATAACTTCGTTACGTACATTACGTCTTACCCTAAGGGAACATGTGGCGTGCATGCCCAGATGTTCCCTGATGGGACTTATGCACCTCTCTTGTGTACGTCCCCTGTCTTACTTAGTTTAGGATCCGGCCCGATGACAAAATCTCAGAAGTAACCGTGGGTGAAAATCTAGGATCCAGTGATCATCCAACAGTATGGTTTAGTATAATGACTAAGAGAGCCCTGTACTACACAAAGACAAGGGTGCTAGATTTTAGGAAGGTGTATTTTAATGTGCTTTACAAAAGAGGTAGCAATTATTGTAAAAGCAAAAAAAAGGCCGTTAGGAATTATAATATATAATAATAATAATAATATAAGCAATATATATAATATAAGCAAAACCTGAATAATGATGACAGGGAGGAGTATTTTGCAAAGCAGAAGGCGGCTAAAAAGGTTATCAAAGCAGCAAAGGAACAAACTGAAGAAAAACTGGCCAAATTTTTAGGTATATAAATGAAAGGTGAAAAACTAAAGAGGGTATAGTAAGGGTCAAAGTGGAGAGTGGGAGTCTTGCTGAGGGTGATAGGGCTGTGGCAGATCATCTTAGCAAGTATTTCAGTTCAATATTCACAAAGGAAAGAGGGGGGAAGGGACCACTTTTTAATACGAAGACTATTAATACAAATAAGGCAATTACTACTACTTTCACTGAGTTACATGTAGTAAAAGGCTTTCTAGGCTGAAAAAGGTATTCTAGGCTGAAACTGGACAAATCAATGGGGACAGATGGGATGCATCCTAGGATACTAAAAGCTTAGAGAATTGCTGGCAAAACTACTAACTGAATTATTCAACCAGTTATTAATAACCAGGGTGATTCCAAAGGACTGGAAAATAGCAAATATAATCCCTTCCTCTGCATAAAAGTGGAAGTAGGGAAGAAGCGGCCAACTACCGACCAGTGAGTCTAACATCAGTAGTAGGAAATGAACAAATTGTACAGTATCTTAAATCCACTAATTTACAGGATCCTCTGAACCCAGCATGGATTCACTGGGGTCAGATCATGCCAAACAAATCTTATTAAATTTTTTGACTGGGTCAGTAAAGTATTAGATAAAGGGAGAGTCGTAGACATAGCTTATCTAGATTTTAGTAAGTCTTTTGACACTGTGCCACATCGCAGACTGTTAAATAAGCTGGAAACTTTGGGATTGGACTTAAAGGTAGTTGCATGGATACAATCTTGGTTACAGGATAGACAACAGAGGGTTGTAGTAAATGGAAAACCTTCTGGGGATGGTAAGGTAACCTGTGGAGTACCTCAGGGTTCTGTACTTGAAACAGTCTATTTAATATCTTTATTGGTGATATTGTCTGTGGTATCGAGAGGAAATATGTCTTTTTGCAGATGACACAAAGATATGTAACCGGTTATACACGCCAGGAGGGGTACACAAAATGGGGGATTATCTTGGTAGACTAGAGGTATGCTCAAGAGTTTAATGCCAAAAAAGCAAAATCATGCACTTGGGGCACAAACCCCCCCAAAATATCATGAATGGCACTACATTAGAAACTACTGAGGAGGAAAGGGATCTAGGAGTCATTATTTCATGTGATTTAAAGGTAGCCAAGCAAAGTAACAAAGCAATGAGAAAGGAAAGTCAGATGCTTGATTTTATAGGGAGAGGAATTAGTAGCAGAAAGAGAGAATTAGTGATTCCCCTTTATAGAGTGTTGGTACGACCTCACCTACAATACTGTGTTCAGTTCTGGAGACCATGGGCTGTATCCGGACTTAAGTAAGTACTTTAATTTAGTTACTCCTGGGCTGAACCCACTGGCGTAGCTATAGCTTTTTCATGGGGGGAAGGGGGGGTTTGGGTGGCAAAAAATAGGAAGATAGGTAAGTATAATAATAACATGCAAAATTATAGACAGTATTAGGCAAGTATAGTAGTTAGTTATTTTACTTAAAAGTAAAACTAAA
>WWET01000727.1:530345-546082 GCA_011038615.1 Limnodynastes dumerilii | reverse complement strand
GGAACTAAACATGTATAGCTTGGAGCAGAGAGGGGGATATTATTATTTTTATTTAGACTTATTTATATAGCACCACAAATTGTGCACAGTGCTTTACAGAGAACATAAGATATTCAGTCCCTACCCCATTGGAGCTACATACTAAGGTTCTTAACACATACACACACAGACTAGGGTTAATTTGGTTAGCGGTCAATTAACCTACCAGCATGTTTTTTTGGCATCCTACAGAGGACTGTTCTCCTGTCACTCTCCTGAAGGGGGAGGTGTCATAACAGTAATCAATATCTAGTTTGTAAACCAGAATGTAAGACATATGACTCTGTTAAGCCTTTTTGACCATGACTAGCTCCATAAATGGCCATTAGGATATTGGGACCATAGCAGACCAGTCACTTTTCCCAAAGGTGGGGACTGTTGGAGTGAGGCATTTTTTGGCTTTAAATTTGTAGCCCCAGATGCAGAACCTTGGTTCACTTCATGGGATCTTTTTAGGAAGGAGGTGTTCCATATAAGTATTCTATTAATACCAGACAGGGAAGATCTTTGCGTAAGTCTTTCTGTGTTTTCCCCTTTTTATTTCATAAGAAACAGTTTTGCATATTGTCTGTCAATTTTGCTATTCTTTTGTAAATATCCATTGTGATTCTTATATTAAATATCAATTAGTAAGTTTATGTCTCTGTGTTCTTATGGATTCAAGTGTCAGACCAGCTTGGTTATTAAACACTACATAGTGGTAACACAAGAGATCATTTTGTGATATTTTATGATAATTTAAATAAAGCATATGGTGTTAGATTTGTGTAAAGGAGAACCTAAGACCTCTTGTGAATGGGAAGTCTAAGGTCTGTGGTGGCAGCTTATTGTTAATAAGTCATATTTGGGGTGGGGCATTAATCATTGTAGAACAGACCAGGTTATGTTTTGATTAACCCCTTATCTAACATATAAATCACGAAGGTCTCAGGTGGAGTCAGTGTCATGACAAATATGAGAGCAGCTTTCAAATATATCAAGGGCTGTGACCGGCTAGAGGGGGGTGGCATTTTACATAGGAAGAGGTGTAATAGAACATGAGAGCATGAATTTAAACTGGAGGGTGGTAGACTCGGAGAAAATGTGTGAAAAAATCACTTCACTGAAAGGGTGATAGATAAGTGGAATAATCTCCCATTTGAGGTGGTAGAGGTAACACAGTAGAACAGTTTAAACATGCTTGGGATAAACATAAGGATATCGTAAATCTCAAACTAAATTGAGGGTAAAATAGGATCTAGGGTCAGTATATTTTTAAATAAACAACCGGGCAGACTGTATGGGCCATTTGGCTCTTATCTGCCGTCACTTTCTATGTTTCTATGTTTAGTTACATTGAGACAATGACGCTTTATTTTGTTCCATGATATAATATTCTGTGTGAGGATTACCAGAGCCTACCAAGCAATGTGTATACCGCTGTGCTGTTTTATACATATGTAAGAGGGTAAAGGGTAAAAGAAATCATTGCAGTCTTACTTGTTGTCACAAGGTTTACTTTAAGTATTCTTTGTCCAGCAGCACAATTTCGTGTTTCATAGAGTTTACAATGGTAATCTCCAGCATCTTCTGCAACTGTGTTACGTATGACTATAGAAAAATTTCCCAGTGCAGCTAAAGATGGGAATGTGAGAAAATGAGAGCGATAGTTTTGCCAAAATAAAGCTTCTCCTGATAAAGAAATTTCTACTATGTGATCAGTGTCATTTCTAATCCAGATGATGGCGCTGTCATTATTCTTCAGTTGCTGTATCTGTTCCGGAGGAAATTTACAGGGCAGTAGTATAGCTGTCCCAAGTTGGGCTACCATATCCACAGACTCTGGCCTTACAGTAGGACATGAAGACCCCTGACCTGTAAGAGAACACATTAATGTATAGTAAATGCTTGGCACATTTAAAATGTAATATTCTTGTACTTAAAGGCAGAGTCATCTTTTTAAACCCACCCAGAAATATCGCTAGGACCAGAAAACGCCCTCTTATTGCATTTGCATGTGTACATGCTGCTACCCCTGTTTTGTTTTTGTTTTTTGCACACTCTCCAATGGCAGGGCAGGTGTAAGGGAAAGGGATTAAGGATTAAAACATTACAGGATGGCGGTGCTATATACAAGCCACCCTCTATCCAGACCTCCCATCCATCACTATTTTAAATAGCAGGATAGAAAATATTAAAGTAGGCTCCTGAGCTTGGAACTCTGTGAGTGAAGGCTGGATAGAACTCTTATATCTCAGTTAAGTATGACAATTTATGGCTATAAGATTAAAAATAAGATTAAAATTTCAAATAATAAAAAATCATCCTAACAATTAAGTGCAAACTACTAATAACCATCAACGCAGCGCTACGGAAATCTGGATCCAGTTCGTAATAGTTAAGCACCATCAATGTTAGCTCCTATGTTTAAGGAGCTGGTGGTGCTCTTAAAAGATGTCACCATTACTAGGATTTTAGCCACCAAACAACCATCAAATGAGAACTGTTTAAAAGAAACATGTTATCCTAGAGTCCACTGTCCAGCCTGGGGTCATACAATACCAATCCAATGGGAACGTCACCACTTTTCATATCTAGGGGTGTGTTTGCCAAAAAATCTTGCTAATCTTTATAATTTCAATGTCAAAAGAAACATGCTTATGAGCAGGGGTGGAATGTTGGCACCAGAGTGGGGAGCTCTCTTTACAAAACATATCAGAGGAGAAATGTATGATTAACATCACATTAATTATCACAGACACTGGTTAACTAAATGATTAATCAAAGATGAAAAATTGACTAAGCTATGGCATGGGTCACTCATATCTCTCTCTCTCTCTCTCTCTCTCCCCCTCATTTTTGACTCATTGTATTTATTTTGTAAGACAGCGAGTGCCGTGCATTTACTGTGTGCTATTTTGGAATCTTCCAGCTCTTTCATCGAACATTATATATATACATACTATATGGACAAAAGTATTGACTGGCCCACACACAGCCCTGACCTCAACCTCATTGAGCACCTTTGGGATGATCTGGAACAGAGTTTGCGAGCCAGGCCTTCTTGTTCAGCATCAGTGCCTGACCCCATAAATGCTCTACAGAATGAATGGGCAGCAATTCCCACAGAAACACTCCAAAATCTTGTGGAACACCTTCCAAGAAGAGTGGAAGCTGTTATAGAGGGACTACCACACCAAACTCATCAAACCATGGGGTAGAACCAGACATACGTTCCCTTTCCGTTTCAACGCGTAGCGTATTTACTATGCACTCCCCTAGGCACTACCCTCGGCCGTACGTACTTTTGCCGTTTTACGCTTTCCAAACCCTACCTCAACTTTTCAATGCGTAACTCCTGTCGGCCGTACTGGCTGCACGTACTTACGTGCCTAAACATGCCCATACTGTACGATTTAAATGGCTCACCCCACCTTCCGAAGAGTAATTACGGGTGTCATATGACTGGCACGCCCCTTTGTCCGTAGTTACGCTGTTGATACTATGTTGGTACGTATGTTTAGAGTTACATGCCGTAACATCTGCTGCATGCATGCCCAGTACATACAAAATAGCGTTTTTACGTCAGTGGCTAGCGTAAATATGCTAGCAGACATAGCTCTTGATCTAGGCCCATGTCTTTATAGTCCTTGATATGTGTTCTGAGGAGCACTTTGGGCCTGATCCAGAGCAACGACCGCAAGCGAGCGTACGACGAGCGTATGCGAAAATTGGCAACCCTGCCCAAAAAATCTGCAATTCGAAAATTCTTCTTGCTGATGTTATGCCGATTAGGAAAGCCACCTTCCCAAGAACCCAAGAGGGAATAGGCATATGAAATACAAGTTTGGTATGATTGATGGCCTGAGTGAAGTGTCCTTGGCTAAGTCCATATTTAGAGCGCTGAGACCTGAACTTTTATGGAATTCAAGGTGAGGCCTTTATTCAGACCCTCTTGTAAGAAGTCCAGCACATGTTTGATGGAACATGTGTCTTGAGAATTACTTTGTTTCCTACAGCATAAAGTGAATACTTTCCATATCTACAGTACACCCTTAAAGTAGAAGGTTTTCTGGCTTGAACGAGAGTGTTTAGAACCTTGGGGTAGATCCAGAAATACGTTTGCCGTACGTTTATTCACATAGCGTTTTTTCGTGTGCGTACCTTCTATACACTCCCCTAGGCACACCCCTTGAACGTACGTATTTTGTCAAGACACGCCTTCCAAACCCTACCTTAACTTTTGCCAACGTAACTGATGTGATCCGCTCACGTACGTATAGGCAACACATATTTACGCAGCTAAGCATGCCCATACTGTACACTTTAAATACAAACCCCCGCCTACATAACGTATTTCAGACGTATTTTGGCCAAACGTAAAATTGGCACGCCCACACGTAAGTATTTACGTGACACATACGTGAATGGCCCATAAGTATTTACATGACACATACGTGAATGGCCCATACGTTTACATTTACGCTACGTTACGAAGCGTATTTTCTATGGTGCGCATGCGCAGTACTTACTTAAAGGCCATTTTACATCTCCGCCACACATAAATTCGCTCACAAGCGTTGTTCTGGATCTGGCCCCTTATCTGCAAAAACCTAACTTCTTCAATGTACTGGGCTTAGTAACCAAGCCATCAGTCTTAAAGTAGCTGGGTTCGGATGATACACCCAGTCCTGCTTCAGCGTATCTGGTGATGTCGGTAGAATCCAGGGGTTGGCGACAGACATTCTCAGCACCTGGGAGAACCAAGCCCTTCTGGGCCAATATAGCTATCACTGCAGCATCTTCTCCTGAATCATTTTCAGCACATGAGGGATCATGGGCAAGGGCAGAAAATACAGGTCAGTTCGAAGCTCCAGTCCATTGTCATGGCATGAACTGCCATCACTTGTGCTCTTGATACCTGGAAACAAACATGGGGACATTTGCGTTTTCCTTGATCGCCATTAAATATATTGATGATCTTTTGAAAAAGGTCTTGATTCAGTTCCCATTTTCCTGACTAACTTTTTTTCTACTTAGCCGATCTGCCACTAGATTCATCTTTCCTGCAATGTAAGTTGGGTAAATATCTGTTAGATTTTTTTCTGCCCAGGGGATAATTGGAACCAATTCTCTCATTGGGGGTGGCTTCTTGTGTCGCCTTGTCTGTTAATATAGGATACCACAGATTTGTTGTCCGATTGAATTAGGACTTTGGGCCTGATCCTGACCTACGCCGATGTGCTGAACGTAGGGACGCTGGAGGACATCCCCTCCAGCATCCCTACGGCGCATGCGCAGATCGGCTGGAAAGCCGATCTTACGCCCGACGTCCTAGCAACAGCGGGCGTTGTTCTGGATCAGGCCCTTTCCCTCTGAAGCACTAAGCCTTTAAAGGCCAGAGAGGCCTCTCTTACCGCTCTCATTTCCAGAGGCAGAACTATGCAGTTGTGGGCCTAGGTTGTTGGCCCTAATGATATCTCAAGTAATCCGGTGGTGAGCTTCGGCGGTGCGGCCATTACGGCTGTGGGTGCCGGTGCCATTGCACCAATTGTAGTTCCGCCTTAAGTTTGAGTGAAGATTGGAAATTTGTTCTGACCAGGAATCTTGAGCGTAAGCTTGGTTGTATGTGGCGCCCCAGCCTGTACTGCTTACGTTCATGGTAAACACTACCTGATTGAGTGTTGCCCAGGATACCCTGCTTGTATTCTTTCTTTGGAGTCACAGCTGCCATTAGTCCCAGAAGCCACATACATTTTTCTGCCGAAATTCTGGATACACTTCTTATGCTTCTGACTTCCTGAATAAGCTTGCTCCTTCTGCCTGGGGACAGTGCAATAATTTGCCTTGTAATATCTTTTAGAAAGCCTAGATATTTTACCCACTGCGCAAGTCTTAATTTGCTCTTTTTTATGATTCAACCAAATTCACCTAGTACATGTAGAACAACTTTATTGAGTCTAATCATTCACATGATGGTGCAGCAATTAAGATGTTGTCTAGACATGACAACAGTACGGTGCCTTGTTGTCACTTTAGTGAAAGTCCTGTGTGAGGTTGATAGGCGCTAATCTGAAAGTGTTTCCCAAATACATGGAACATTAAATATTTTTGATGGCCTTTAAAGATAGGGATGTGCAGGTATGTATCCTGGAGATATGCTGCTATAAGAAACATACCTACTGGAAGCATGGGTAGAATAGACTTCACTGTTTCCATTTTGAAAGGCCTTATCTATAACATTTTGTTCAAATGTCTTAGTTTTATGATCGTAGGGAAACGCTCCTAATGCCCTTTGAACTATAAAAATTCTTGAATATAAACCTTTGAATTTTTCAGATGTTGTAACTTCTTTTATTACCCCCCTCTGTAATAGGTTCTGGAGATCTTCTGCAAAGGTGTTTTTGAGAAAGTTGAATAGTGGCTAAGGAGATTTCTTGAAAAAGAAATCAGAAATTCGAGTTTTTGCCCTCGGCGGATGAGGTCTAATACCCAGTTGCCTTTTACTTTCATTTGCCACGTGTCTATGTAATGTGTCAATCTTCCCCCTACAGTTGACGTCTGTTCGGCCCATCCTATTGTGGTGTCATTAAGAATATTTTCCGAATGGAGCTCTGAAATATCTACCTCTTTGTCCACAAAAAATCTCTTGTGCTTTTGTCTTGTCTCATAAAATGTCTTCAAGATCTGTAAAGAGCCGCCTCCTTGAATTCTCTTTGGGAAGATCTTCCTGACCTGCTGGTATAAAACTTCTTAGATGCTTTATCTTTTGGCAATCAGCTGGACTTGCTCCCAGAAATCTTGGAAACAATGTCATCCAATTTTTGTCCAATGAAGCAGTTAGTATATTTTGACTGCCTCACTTAGTGAAGCCCCAGTACGGCACTTATGTAAGGGGGGGATGATGCCCAGGTCGCCCTCCACCATGTACAACACACTTGCTACATGTTGAGACCTTTAAAGATCCTCTTAAATTGGTCCTTTAGGTTGGCAAGTGCCCAAGTCGCCCACCCTCCATGTACAGACACTTAGTACATGTTGAGACCTTTAAAGATCCTCTTAGATAGGACCGTGAACAACTGCTACAGACAGGTGACCCGGTTGTTAGTGCACTTGTCATGGTCACTGTGATCTTACATAGTTCACCTTTTTTCGTGGTACTGATCAGTTATGAAACCTTTGAAAAGATAATGTTTGCTGGTGACATGTGCTCACACGTCAATCATGTTTTATATTAGTAGTCTCTCATGTAAAAGAAAAAAGCAATCTACTGGCAGTTTATTTTTGCTTTTATTAACACTATATGTTCCAGTCTGAGCAGTAGTTTCTTTTCATTTTGATATGTCCGAAATCTTTTAAAGTGTGGCTTGCCAAATACACAGTGAATTTTATTGGTTATTTAGCGGGTTGTGCCACTGAAGGCATAGTTTTAAAGTTTTTAAGTCTTTTATTTCAAAGTAAGATGTTGAAAAACCAGGCTCAAGTGTTACTGTTTTTTGTGGCTGACACTTAAGATGGCCATACACTAGAGAGATTATCAAAAATCGCATGAATTCGGCGATAATCTTGCCGATTTTTCCGCTGCAGGGACAAATAATATCGGCACCATACATTACATTAGTTGCATACAATAATTGTTCAAAAGTTTAAAAAAACGCAGATTTTTGGTCTTGTTTTGTCGGGTGTAAAATATCGGTTTTGGCCATACACAGTACGAAAATTTTATTTTATCGTCCGATTTTCTTTGTAAATTTACATAAAGGGCAGTCGTTACCATGTGGGTGTGAGTGACGTAGACGATAGGAAGTATAAATATAACTCAGCTCAGCTCCTGATGCACCTCCATATATTAGCAGCTATTTCAACACAGGCGCTTCATGAAATGTCCAAGTTCATAATGTAGTTTGCAGCAACAACTCCATGGCGCACAGCTCGTGATGCACAAGGCACTTCGTTAAATGTCACAGTTCATTTGCATACGCACGCCTCCACTTCACAATAAATGTATCGCCGAACATCTCATATTATTGTGAAATGTCCATATACTATGCGAATTTTCAAAAAATCTACTGCTTTTTATCGTTTTAAATCAAACATGTCAAAAGATCCAATAATCGTTCAGAAGCCCTTTTTGGACGATTATTGGATTCTCGTCCGAAAAATCGTTACCATACACTAGCACGATAATTCGGCTCCTTTCGCGATAATTGACGGATCGACCCGATAATCACTCTAGTGTATGGCCAGCTTTAGAGCCACATTGTCTGTCTGTCTTGCTGATATCCTGTCTAGTGAGTGCAGTACAGGGATTAAAAATGAAACTGAAAACTGTAAGAATTAACTATTGTTGTATTGTTCATCTGCACACAGAAAAGGATTACATTTCCTTTTATACTCATTTTTATAAAGTTGCAGATGCTTTTGTATTTGTTTTCGGAACCTGAGGACTTCGTAAGCTTTCAAATGCTGTGAATGCATCACCATATTATTCAAGCATCTTAGACATAATTTACAGAACTTTGGTTAATCCATTGTGCTAACTGAAAAAAACCTCTACATGTTTCTATTTGTCTGTTTTAGACGCAAAAAAATTATACTTGGAGAGGACAATAGTTTTAGTTTGAATTTTCTAGTAAGTGAAAGTATAAGTATTTAGAGCCCAACTTCATTCCATTTGCCCATCTAGTAATACAGTGATGTGTTATGCCACTTACCACAGTGGGTTATGCAAAGCTTGCACTGCATGCAAAGTGCAAACCTACCCATTGGCATGAGATAAAAGACAGAACGCCAATCTAGGCATGAAGGAATATAAACTGCAGCTACCACACTTCACACACCAGTCATACAGGGGTTAATTTGGTTAGGGAGTGGGGGTGGGGGCTAGGGATATTTAAGTATGTTACAGAAAGTGATCCTGTCTCTATCTGCTGCAGCTTTCCCTCCCTCCTTCCCCAGTTATAATGTTCATTTATTAACTTGCTGTTTCTCTTTCAGACGGGGCATAGGTTGGTGGTAGCAGTGGGGGAGTCAGCATATTTTGGTGCTGGCATTTCAGAATGATGGTGTGGTACAGGATAGGCATGCCCATCGAAATGTAGCTGGTAGCCATGACGGTGGCTGGGGTCCCAGTGTGCCATCCTGGTCTACCAGGGGGTGGTGGGTGCAAGTGGTTGTTGTTAAGAGTTTGGCCACAGCCTTCCATTGCACCGAGAGCATGGGTTGCCAGTCCTCCCGTTGGTTCCCAGTTTCTGGCTGACTCCTGGTATCTGATAATGTGCCACTTCTTTTCATACAAATATAGTCAGCTTTTATGTAATTAATAAATCTATGTCCCCTTTAAAAAGCCAAGAAGGTGTCCATGTGTTTATTTTGATAGGTATGAGTGATGTGTGGGGATGGTCAGCCATTGCAGATGTATGGATATTTATAGCTAATATTTCAAAAAGCTCACTGAAAGTATTTTGATGTCCTTGACCTGTTTGTTTAAACGGATTGGCCAGGAAATCATGTGTATTGCATACTGACGTGGAACTGCACGTCTAAATGATAAAAGTCGTGTTGTTAAATAATCCTAGGCAGTTTTGTAGAGAATTCTTACCATTCAAATATTGCTCTACTGCCACCTGTTTAGAGAAATTAGGTGAGGATATACTTTAGATATAGCCCCTTTCTACATAAGGTTTAGATGTGTTAGAAGTCAGATTGTTGTGTTAATCAGGAAAAGTTATTTGATAACCAAGTTTTAATGTTATTTCATTGCTACATGTGAGACAGGAACACTCCATACTTTCTGTGAAATCACGTTAGCACATTCTGTTCTATTCAAGTAATCTTAACACAGCATTGTGCTAATTTTTGAAGAGTAGTTCCACCAGCACAACGGCAAACTCGGTATTGCACTCTGTGCAATTTCATGTCCTTGAGCCCTCCCACCACTTGTATGTCGAACATGTATTGTTTGACAAACCAAGCACCTCGGCACCAGACAGGTAGACTGACGTGGTTGTGGTGCTTGGCTCGTTCAGGCTCCCACCAAAGTTTACAATTTTTGATTTTTTTGAAGACAAATTAGGGTGATAAAGAAAGGAGAGAGAAAAGGCAGTATTTTTGCCACAGACTTTCTGGTGAAGTTTTACGCACCGGGGATAACAATTTAGCCCTTTGGAAGTGCCGTCGCTTATGCTTTCCTCTTAAACTTGTAAAATTTTTCATGGTCAAATTAGTTGCTGAAGTACTAGGACGACTGACAGTCCCAGCTCTAGCAAAACAGGGGTGCACCGGCTCTGTAGACTGTTGGTCCATGATGGAATTCTTTTAAATAGAATAATAAAATAATCAGCAAATGTGCTAATTTAATTTTGTTTGAACTGCAGATAAAAGGATGTTCCAGTTAACAGGTGATTTTGCAAATGTCCACAACTTACAACATGCCTAATAGTGACTTCTTTAAAGACCGCAATCACAGATTTGAATAGAAAAATGATTTACAAGATGCAAGGTGTCCAATCACACCACAAAAGGTTTACGTTACAAAGAGCAGCTTATAGAGTGCCTAATAGAGACTTATTAAAGGACCGTAATCATAGATTTGAATAGAACTATTTTTTACAAGATGCAAGGTGCACAATCACACAACGAAAGGTATACGTTAGAAAGAGCTGCTTATAGAGTGCCTAATAGAGACTTATTAAAGGACCACAATCACAGATTTGAAGAGCAATTTTTTACAAGATGGAAGGTACATGTTCACACCACGAAAGGTATGCGTTACAAAGAGCAGCTTATAGAGTGCCTAATAGAGGGATTTAAGGACAGCAATCACTGATTTGAATCAATAGAAAAATGTTTTATGTCTATGTTTTAGTCTATAAACTTGGTTGGAAAAATCTATATTTGATTCTATTTCCTTGCCAGCCACTGCCAGCAAAACAGTACACTACAGAATTGCAAATCGTTTAACTACAAGTTCAATTTCTGCAGCTTAGAAAAATAAGCAGAGCACACAAACATTTTTTGGCTTTTATATGTGACTGACCACTGTGCAATACTTGGACAAGTGTTATGCTTGATAGCCTATCACACAGATTATGTGTGTAATGGCTTCTGAAAAATTAGTCACTGCGTGCCCTGTACTACACTCACTGTGTGTGCGTACACTACACCAAGTGTCTCCAGATCAATGAAAAGGAGTGGAGGGCTAAATATAGCGCTAAGGTAAACGAGATAAATTAAATATAGCTGTGAAAATTAGACAGTAACGTTGCTCTAAAAGGATGACTAATCCTTAGAAAAAATAAAACCACAAAAGAATATAGAGCGCTGATACTAGTCTATTTATTGAAAAACACTTAAAATCAAATGGCTGAAATAGGTATTAAAACAGTAATATATCTCCTAATAAGAGGCGTTTAGCCTTAACCTCTTTCCATAGATACAAAGCAGGCATAGTAGCCATACAGGAAACACATTTCCCCACTCAGGCCCCTCCCAAACTCGGTGACCATCGTTACCCCACTTGTTATACAGCTAATGGCCCGTCCAAAAGGAATGGAGTGGCCATTTTAATCCACACTAAATTAGATTTTCAGCTCCTTACAAAATTAGAAGATAGAAACGGTAGATTCTTAATCCTAGTGGGAACATTGGAAGGTAAACTGGTTACCATTGCCACAGCGTACGCCCCGAACACACGTCAAGTGCCCTTCTTCCGTAAACTATGTACAGAAATTTCCAAAATACGTAAGGGAAATCTTATCATTTTGGGAGACTTTAACCTGGTTCCTAATCCTAGGATAGATAAATCTCCTCGCTCAAACAAGCTACCGCCCCTCTTGGATGGCGGCCCCTCGACAGCATTTAGGAAAATTATGGCCGAATACGATCTATACGATGTTTGGCGTATATGCTCTCCTACAGCTAGAGAATACACCTTCTTCTCACATGTCCATAATAGCTACTCGAGAATAGACCTCATTCTGTTGGACAAGTGGATCCTGCAGGATACTAAATTTACTGATATTTTACCAATCACATGGTCCGACCACGCTCCGGTGGTCTGGTCATGGGACTCTAAGTCCACTAAGATTCCTCCCAGGCCATGGAGATTACGGCCGCATCTCCTGACTTCCCTTGAGGCCAAGATGGAGATTGAGAAGGCTCTCGATCTATTTCTTCAGACCAACAAAATTGAGGACACCTCTGTTTTCACCTTCTGGTGTGCACTCAAGGCGGTTGTTAGAGGGGCTGCTATTGAGGTGGGGGCAAGGTTACGGAAAAGATATGTCCAAACTTTAGTCGATCTTGAGAGGAGAGTTGCCCACTGTGAGTTACTTAATCAATCCAATCCCACTGCAGATTCTAAAAGTAACTTAATTAAGGCTAGAGCAGACTTGAATAAACATTTGCAAATACAGACCTATAATGCCATGACCCATTAAAACTTATAAAATTTTCCAGTGTCAAATTAGTTGCTGAAGTACTAGGACGACTGACAGTCCCAGCTCTAGCAAAACAGGGGTGCACCGGCTCTGTAGACTGTTGGTCCATGATGGAATTCTTTTAAATAGAATAAAAAAATAATCAGCAAATGTGCTAATTTTATTTTGTTTGAACTGCAGATAAAAGGATGTTCCAGTTAACAGGTGATTTTGCAAATGTCCACAACTTACAACATGCCTAATAGTGACTTCTTTAAAGACCGCAATCACAGATTTGAATAGAAAAATGATTTACAAGATGCAAGGTGCACAATCACACAACGAAAGGTATACGTTATAAAGAGCAGCTTATAGAGTGCCTAATAGAGACTTATTAAAGGACCACAATCACAGATTTGAATAGAACAATTTTTTTACAAGATGGAAGGTACATGTTCACACCATGAAAGGTATGCGTTACAAAGAGCAGCTTATAGAGTGCCTAATAGAGGGATTTAAGGACAGCAATCACTGATTTGAATCAATAGAAAAATGTTTTATGTCTATGTTTTAGTCTATAAACTTGGTTGGAAAAATCTATATTTGATTCTATTTCCTTGCCAGCCACTGCCAGCAAAACTGTACACTACAGAATTGCAAATCGTTTAACTACAAGTTCAATTTCTGCAGCTTAGAAAAAAAACAGAGCACACAAATTTTTTGGGGGCTTTTATATGTGACTGACCACTGTGCAATACTTGGACAATTGGTATGCTTGATACCCTACTAAACTGAATATATGTGTAATGGCTTTTGACAAATTAGTTACTCTTGATAGCCTATCACACAGATTATGGACCGGATCCAGAACATCAATGAACAATAGCTACTGCGCATGCATAGTAGCTATTGTACGTAATCTGCGTATCATTTCAATAGACCGCATATACGCAATCTACGTATCTACGCATGCGCAGTAGCTATTGTTCTGGATCTACCGCTATGTGTGTAATGGCTTTTAAAAAAATAGTCACTCTTGTCTTGATAGCCTAACACACAGATTATATGTGTTATGGCTTCTGAAAAATTAGTCACTGCATGCCCTGTACTACACTCACTGTGTGCGTATACTACACCAAGTGTCTCCAGATCAATGAAAAGGAGTGGAGGGCTAAATATGGCGCTACGGTAAACAAGATAAATTAAATATAGCTGTGAAAATTAGACAGTAACGCTGCTCTAAAAGGATGACTAATCCTTAGAAAAAATAAAACCACAAAAGAATATAGAGCGCTGATACTAGTCTATTTATTGAAAAACACTTAAAATCAAATGGCTGAAATAGGTATTAAAACAGTAAATTAGACAGTAACGCTGCTCTAAAAGGATGACTAATCCTTAGAAAAAATAAAACCACAAAAGAATATAGAGCGCTGATACTAGTCCATTTATTGAAAAACACTTAAAATCAAATGGCTAAATAGGTATTAAAACACTAATATAGTTTAAATAATTAAAACAATTTAAACATGTTTAAATTATTATATATATAATATAGTATATATAGCCCTAATAAGGGCTTTTGGTTTCTTTAATACAGCACAAATATACACTAGGATGCTAGGTATATAGTGTGACGTTAGTAGAGCTACAACTGAACGACACTATCACCACCAATCTCCTATCTAAAATGGCTCCGAGGTGATGTGGGAGTGCTTTATAAACCCTCAAAAACACGCGAGAACTGTGTTTCTGAACAGTGTAACTACAAAGCAGCTGAAAAATAATGTGAGATTTTAAGCTGTTAAAAAAAACAAAACTGTGAGATCCGTCATTTCCGCCAAAATGGCGTTTTGCCTCAATTTAGAATTCGAATTTGGCGGGAAGATCCGAGGCATGGGCAAAATTTTAAAGTGTCAGATTTTACTTAATCCGACCCGCTCTTCTCTAATTCTGAGTACTCTGGAGGTGACGGCTGCTGTCGCGGGTCTTAAGGCTGCTCCTAATAGTGTATGTTGCTTTTTCAGTCTAATCTCAATTCTCCTTTCCATGGGATCTCTGAAAGCGTTGGTGTACTCAAAAGGAAGTGTCGTTTTTTTTATTAGACAGCCTTGCAACCACAGCATCAAATTTTGTTTTCCCACTTTTTTCCCGAAGAAATGGATATAGATTAGAGACTTTACTAGATGCAGTTACCTTCTTGTCAGAATGTTTCCACTCATTGGAATTTAAATCCCTCAAAAGCTTGCGAAAGAGGAAAACGTCTCTATTTTTTCTTGGTCTCAGAAAAAAGAAGATCCTGTAGTTCAATGTCTTGCTTTATACCTTGAATTGTCAGTGCTTTATGAATAAGCTTTAAAAGGTTATCTACAAGATCAGGGCTGAAGTTTGCTTCCGCATCCTGTGATTTGATAGAGCCTGTTTCTAAACCTAATGATACATCAGATAGACATTTGACTTCACCCTCCAGATTCTTCAGATTCACTACATATGGCTCTAGGTAAGTGATCATCTTTGTAAACCTTTAGTGACGAATGTTTCTGCTAATGCAGCTTTTAAGTGTTGCACTAATTCCGCCATCTGTGTAGATGGTTGCTGCCTCTCTTTATAGATACATTCCTCATACATGGATCCTTGGTGTTTATCCAGCTATAATTTATTACATAATGCACATCTTGCATGTTTAATTTTCTTCTGTTTAGGTCTAGTATCTACTGAAATTTTACAGGTCTCAGACCAGAGAATGAAGAAAAA
The DNA here is from genome assembly GCA_011038615.1 of Limnodynastes dumerilii. Lineage (NCBI taxonomy): Eukaryota > Metazoa > Chordata > Amphibia > Anura > Limnodynastidae > Limnodynastes > Limnodynastes dumerilii. The sequence continues at coordinate 530,891 of WWET01000727.1, read as the reverse complement.
TTAAACTAACCTAACACAAAAAAACACATGAAAAAATTCTAATGAAAAAGTGAGGAGAACCACTAAATCTGGACTTATCCTGATCTCTTGGGCTAGGACCTTTTACTCTTCAGTTCTGGGATCCATCATGGCAGAACTGTAGGCGACTCAATACAGCCTCAGGAGAGAAAACAAGCGCCAAAAATTTAAGTAGTCACATATCTGACGTCATTGTAGACTGTTTTTTATACAGGCTACAAGAAAATGGGTGAAGAGCTTTCTTTCTGCACTAGAGCACAGCCCCAGCTCCTGATGTCACTTCCACCCGACCTTTCATATAAACGACATAAAACGCTGACATCTCCCGGAGCATGGAGATGTGGCAGAGGACGGTTCAAACGTCTTCCCTGTGCCTGGAACTGGCGGTAATGGCGGGGAAACAGCATGCTCCTCATTAGAACAATGGCAAGCTGCACGTAAGCCAGGCTCTCTCCTCCCTAGCTACACCCCTGCCTAGCTCCACAGGAAAAAAATATACCCCCAGTGTCTTCTTTTTTTTTCCTGCTG
>WWET01000727.1:487988-498409 GCA_011038615.1 Limnodynastes dumerilii | reverse complement strand
CAGGCTCCGGTCTCTGGGATATTAGCATCATGTTGTCTTGCTTTGTATGCATGATGGGGACCTGTGGTGGTGATATGGGCTCATATGGCTCATTGATGTGTCCCCTGTCTGGTGACTTTCCAGGCCTGTCAGACATATATAAAAACACACAAACCCATCACGATTACAGTCAGCGCTGGATTATAACATTCAGCCTCACAGTAGCTTAACTAAAATGTCTACAATGAACTAAGACACATGCAAATATGTAACTCTGGTCTGTTAGTAATGGGTCAGTCTGGTGTGACATACCCACACATCACATTACCTTCCTCTGGGCTTATCAGGCATAGTTTCAGGTGACACTCTGGAGGATGGTCGCTGATGGTGCACAGGCTGGGCCTGCGATTCAGGGCTGAACCTATTGGAAGGCTTGGATCGGACAGGTGCAGATGACGAGGCAGTGCTCTGGAATGTAGACGTGGGGGGCTGTTGAGAAGCCTGGGTCGCGGACTGATTCCTGGCAAAGTCCTGTGTTATGATGTGCTGATGGAACCAAGACAAAAGATCATTTCTAAACAACATCTACTATATATACACAACGTAATATCAATGCTACTCAAAATGTATCTGACTTATGTTTAATACTCTCTATTTTTAAGTTCCTGTTTGAAACACTTTGATTCTATCGTTTAACTTTCAAACCAAAAACATGAAAATATGACATCAATTTGCACATGAGAACGCAAAGGATGTAATAAACACTGGCACCAGGAATCATTAAAACACGCTAATCATAAACCACGTTACTGACACTGTAAAGGATGTCCAGAATAAAAATGTGTAGACATGAAAAGGTAATAAGGAGAGCCAGACATTCCATTTGTATTTATACTGGAAAACAAATATAAAACAGGTCAACAATAAAGACACTGGCTATAAATAAAGCCACATGATTTCCAGGAGGCAAAACTGCATAACAAACAATCACACATGTTTACTGTATTCAGATCACAGATGATTAAATACATGCTCCTCGCACTCATCCAGGAATTCAGATAAACACTTACACATATGTGATCGGCTAGCGTGATCAGTCTATGAGTCTGAGGCACATGTGTAGGTGCTGGAGGTTGAGGGGAGGGAGACTCCTGTGGCGGGCGGTATCGACTTGGCTGTCCTTCATATTGTCGGCTGTTATCATCTAAATTGGAACAAGAGAAATGGTCAAGGACATCCCCAGAGCACACAGCAGTATGGAAAAGCGTCCTCAGTCTACAAGGTACTCACTTTCTGGCTGGCTTTGTTTTGCAACTTCCTGTTGGTAAGTTTCTTTTTCCTGTACCGGCACTGGAGAATTTGCTGGGCTGATGACTTCAATGGTGTCCCGGGGAGGCTCAAAGCGATGGGAAGACACTAAAGAAAACACACAAGAATAATCTCAAAATCAATCTGCTAGAAACAACAAAACAAATTGGACCAGATCTAGGCTTGTGAAAAAAAACACAATTGAAGATCGCTAGGATTGGAAAGCAGACACTTCTTTGTTAATTTGTGTGCTAGTGTTGCATTCCCAGGACGGAACTGGGTTTAGAGTTCCACCCTGGGTGACGTGGTACAGAGGGGAAAGGGAAGTGGGAAAGGGAAGAGGGTATACAGAACAGTATAGCGATCCCCATAATGTCCACACTTCAAGGACAGCACAGAAGATTTACAGTAGGGTCCTCCAATCGCATTTCTGCACAAGCCAGGGGCATGGACTCCCCCTCACTTGTATGTAAGTCTAGATGCAGCCCATTGTTGTCAGTGAAGATACAATTCTGGACAAACAATAATTTAAATTGTTATTTTAGCTTATTTTCTGAATTATACAGTTCCCTGCAGCCTCACATAAGGTTAATTTCTGTATGATGCATAAATGAATAGCTAGTACCCTATAGGATATATACTTACATACACACAATACATGAAATTAGACATATAATCCATAATATGGCCCCATTATATACACTTGTACACAATAAGCTTGTTTCACGATAAAATCTAATGTTATTTTTAATGTAAAAAAAAAAAATCTGCTTACGGCTGCTGGAGGAATCCGAGCTTTGTGAACTTCGCTCGCGGACGTCTTTGTCAGAGGCGATCTGCTGCGTGATAATGACGTCGATGAAGTTGGCTGCCGTGATGGTGGTCTTTCCTCGAGTTCTTAATTCCTCCACGTAGCGCGATTTGGTGTGCGCAGTCTTCTCTTTTCCAGCTTCGGAGTATACAGCTGGGGACGACTGGCTCTGGGACTTGCTAGAAGAGAAGCTGGAAGAGGTGTATGGACTTTGTACCAGTCTCCGCTCAGATTCCATTTGCTGTTGCTCTAGTGCAGCACGTCGAGCCATGTTCTCCTCTGAACGAGCAGAATCGAGCTTACTTTCCTTTGGTTTGGAAACTTCCATCTGTGGTGCAGACGCTGCTGCATCTACAAGAGCTGCTAAAGCATCCGCTGCAGTACTGTATCGGGAGGCTGGGATTCCCTGGGTGATGGAGGGCCCTCCAGGAGTCAGAGGCCTGGTGGATTGTAAGAAATATCATGAGGACTCATAAATACACACTTTACTGCACCCACCTTCCAAATACATAGAATTCCTATTGCAGTTTTACTTTCTATTCTCTAATGAACCATTACTTACACATTTTACATCTACAATTCCTTTATCCTCACCTGTCAGCCTTATCTATATATTATTACTCTCACATAATTACAGCCAGGGCTGGTCTGACCTCAGAAAACGATCATCTATAGGAGGGGATTAAGCTCAGACGCCATAACCTGTAGACGGTTATTAGAACCCGTTTTGTAGGAATAAATTTTAGTTCTGTAATTTATAGCGGAGGATAAAAATGAACATATACATGAGAGCTTCCCTACTGTAACCAATCCATTGCACTGAGACCAAACAGCCAGATGGAAACACTTACATTATCCTTAGTTGTGAGGGATCTAAAGGTGTGATAACACTTTTTCCATTTGTCCCATGTAATATACTAGGCCTCTGCTGTATCATGTTCTCCTGGGAGCGGACTTGTGGAGAGGGGGAACGTACATATCCATGACTCCCTGGTCTTCCAGGCTGCTCCGTGACTACAAAATAAATAGTCTTGTTAGGTACAAAAAAAATTGATTGCACCATTTTATACTGGTCAGAGATAACTCATCCAAAATGTTCAACAAAGAATAATACATTTATGTCAACATTGATATCTCCAGTAACCATGGAGAGAAAGGCATGATTATTAGAAGAGATTCTTCATAAATCAGTCTAGATTAGCAAGAATGGTTTCTGGGCCATCTATAAATATATGGGAAAGCATAAACAAGTTAAATGACACCTAACCCCAGGAAAGAACAAACACACCACTAATCTTGTGAACATAGCACCCATTAAAAATAAAAAAATAAAAGTTAAGGTTTTAATTTAAAATAAGACTAAGGACCGAATCCAGACCTCGGATTTTCCCCCTAATCTGCGCAGTCACTGCGACCACTGTAATAGTCTGCACAAGCAATCCGTTCTATCCAAACCAACGAAAGACTCGTTACTAGACTAAGGGCCCGAATTACTAAGCTGCGGGTTTGGAAATGTGGAGATGTTGCCCATAGCAACCAATCATATTTTAGCTGACATTCTCTAGTATGTAAAAAGAAAGTAAGAGCTAGAATCTGATTGGTTGCTATAGGCTACTTCTCCACTTTTCTAAACCCACAGCTTAGTAAATCCGGCCCTAAGACAAAGATGTAGAACAGACAGTGTGTGTGTGCTAAAGGACTGTGTAGCAATTCAGACATCTGAACTGCCGCCATTTTACATTTGCACACACTGATAAACTTAAGGTAGGGTATGGATCTTCGTAGTAAGTCGGGGCAAGGGGAACGATGGCTGGTGAAAGAGCATCACTTCAGTGGGTATCCAACAGAGAATCCTATACATCCTACATTCAGATTTATAAATGTGTAAAAGATCAAACAGATAGAAAAACCAGATGTAAATAAAGAACTGTACAATACATGTGATCCTGTAACCCAGCAATGCTTCTTACCAGGCCGCAGGTAATGTTCATTCTGAGCAGAAGCTGCTGCAGCAACAATCCTCTCTCGCTCCCTCTCCCGGTCTCTCTCTCTTTCCCGTTCTCTATCACGCTGCTCCTTTTCACGTTCTCGCTCGCGTTCTCGCTCACGTTCTCTTTCCCGCTCTGCGTTAGCAGAGGATGCAGCAGCTAAATGTGACGGATGACCTAAAGAATATACTGGGAAATTACATTTCTCGTTACCCAGTCCATTGTGAAAGGAAAAGCTTAAAAAAAAAAAAAAAAAACTACAGGCCTACAACCCTTTCATAAAGACACCAAGTCAAGGAATATGGCCAGTAGAGGAGGGATCCCATATTAACAAGGTTCTAGTTGCTTGGCCAGTAAATCTAAAGTAAAATAATAATGTCATAGTGAAATATATGGGTAGATTTAATTCAGGGCTGTTCAGCTGATTGCGTCGTAGCACTTACTACACACAACAACCTCCACAAATCTCATATGCAGGAATTCTGTGAACCCATAAGTCTAACTTTCAAGGGGCCATTATTATTATATAGAATTCCATAAGTACCCAACAGAGATTTGTGCTTCACATGTCCCAAGTTTCTCTTTAATGACAAAAATATTAGCAATAGATGACAAACCTGGAGACATGGGGGAAGGGTTGTATGGTCTGGGCGGAAACGCCAGCTGTGTTCCTGGTATGTACGTAATTCTGTCCATCGGTGGGGTACTCGTTCCTCCAGGATGAGGGACCAAAATAGTAGGAGGCATGTTGGTCAAGTCTATAATTCCTGTTTGAAAATCAAGAAGAAAATATTTAGTGTCAAAAGGTAACGGACTAGTACTATAACAAACCATTAGAAATATAATGCTTGCCAACAGATAGGAAACTATAAACTATGAAGCCATTACTTCAGAATTAGCAAGACTCAATGTGAACTCACCCCGGGCTCCTGGATACGGAATAGCTAACCCTTGTTCTCTTGGGGAAAGCCCTCTGCTGACATCTGGACGCAAGTTGACCTGCATTTGCTGAGAGGTGATGTAGTCATTTAAGATAGTCTGTCGCGTGTTCTCCATGGCATAGAGCTGGTACTGGCTTGGGTAGCCGGGGGTTGGGGACAGCTGTCTTTGAAACAAGTAGGCTGCAGCAGCTGTAAGAACAATGCAGGGGGGAAAGAGTACTATAAGCAGCTTAATGTACTTGGTTTTTAATCAAACAGTGCACAATTAAACTCTATGAGACACATACCCTGAAATATTACTGCCATGTGAGGCATTACATCCAAGGTGGAAGTAATGTAACAAATGTTTAAATTCTCATTAAAGGTGGACAAATGAACAGCATGTAATATTTATAAATCATACCAGGATCCAAAGCTCTGTGAAACTGGATAGGATCGAGATGAGGTTGCAGATGAGCTCTGTAGACCTCTCCAGGGGTGGCACCACGTAAATGGGGATCAAAGGGACTGTGAGCAGCGGATGGGTCAACACCAGGAACTGGAGACTTCACAACAATATTCTCTCTTTGTGTGGGGGTTAAGGTGCTTTTTCTTTCATGGCTGGAAGACTTTCCTGGAGTAAGCCCACCTGAAAACACCACAAGCAATACTCAAGTCATTACATGTCTCTTCTAAAAATGTTTAAGAACAGGTTAACACCGTGCAGAGTGCTCACCTTCTGATGACCGTGCCATGGGAGAACTTCTGGACATTGGGCTGGGATAGTTTACTGGAGTTCTCCGGGCATTGGCATCTTCATAAATCCCAGGGCTCAACTGAGACTTTGAGGCTTCGTGAAGAGTTGAACGGAGCACTGAAGTTCCAGAGCTGACTACAGACGTGTGACGGGATCTGATGGCATCAGAGGATTTTGAGTCTTCATATTTTGATCTATCCACCACTTTCAGATTTTCTGGCATCATTTCCATCTGCGACACCCCGCGGGGCAGCTTACTTGGTCCCATGATCAAGGACTTTACGTTGTGCTTAATAGCTGACTGACCAGGAGCACTTTCATGTTTTATAGGTGTGCCCTTAAATTAACAGATTAATATACAGAAATGATTTACAGGTCAACAAATGAATGGAAATAAACACAGAATAACCACAAGGTAGTAAACGTACCTGGGAAATTGAACCTTCCATAATAGTCCGTGAACTCTCTGGGGTTTTACGACTTTCTTGACTAATGAGGTCCTGCCTGGGAATTTCATGAATGGATCGTCCCATTTCTTTGATGGTCGTGACACCATCGTAAGGCTTGCCTTTAGTGATGGCTCCTTCAAATGACCTTATTGGAGGACTTTCACGTTTTATTTGCTTGGCGTACTTCAGCCCATCATCAAAGTTCTCAGGAGTTGCTCTTGGTGTGCCTGGATGGAAAGAGATAACTGCCAATAAGCAACAATTTAATTCAAGCAATCAAAGTCTATTCAAACTGGGCATAAAATATAGGTTTATCTCACAGTACAACAGTGGGATATATTTACCTTGCATGATTGATCCCGTCATAACCTGCCTCTCTTTCAGTTCAGTGTGGGGGCTGCCTTTGGGCATAGTACGACATATTAATCCTAAGAAGATAAAGAAACATGTAAGCTCAAATGATTGAGACATCTTTGATTTAAATGCATGACCACAAAGGAGTCCCTGCTGGAGGAACTATCTGCAGCACAGTTGAACAGTTGGTGGCGACTGAACAAACCTCAGCATCACAAAATTCACTTCCCAGTTTCTCATTACACAAAGACCTAATATTGTTCTTGATTACATCCTAGAGGAGAATAATGTCATATACACTCCAGCTATCCACCATCATCTGAAATGCTCCCTCTCCGGATTCTCAACACCGAATTTTTTTTTACTTATGTGCCTATTTATCCGTTTATAGCTACTGCGCACACATAGTAACTATTTCACACTATCTATGTAACGTTGATTGCGTACATGCGATTTTTAAAGACCTCATGTATGCAATCTACGTAACGAAACGCTATGTAGATAGCATAAAATAGTTACTACGCGTGCATAGTAACTATAAACGGATAACTTGGCACATAAGTAAAAAAAACTGGTGTGTCCCTAGTGAGGATATCCGTCTCTCAATTGTTTAGAAGTTGGTCAGAGAAATCAGAAAAAAAAAAACTCTGCAATTTACATATACACTGACATATCATCATTAAAAATCTGCAGGGTACCAAGAAATACATAAGTTCTAAATTTACTTTATTGGTGTGGACATAAAAATTATATGTAAGCAGAACAAATAGGAAACCTTTACAAGCTAAAATAAATGAAAGAAGACATTTAAAAGCAAATTAAAGGTGAAAGTATGATAACTGATCTGACTTCATAAGCCCAAGTAACAACCCCATTATGAAACATCCCTAGATACAGGCTAGCTACAAAAGAGTTTGGGGTGTTGAAGTAGCTATGGCACTAATTCTCACTTGGCAATTATATATAATATGTCAATACTTGACCCTCTATAGGTAGAGTGACCTGTCAAAGAAATTCTGCAGATAACACTTGGAAGATATGAAATAAAGAACACATGAGATGATTCTTAAGTACGAATACAGCACAAGACAACAGTGTAGTTAATTTGACAATGCCCATAGCTTGCATTACCTTCCATTGGTGCAGATACAGCAGATTCTCTCACAGACAAGTTCTGCTTTATATTTCCTTCCATGGCCTCATAGCTCCTCTTCAGTGTCATCTCTGGAGTGTTCCTCGGGCTCCGGGTACCGTCTCGTAGAGTCTTAATAGCAGCTGAAATAAGAGAGATGAAGAAAAACCATGAAAGTCAAGAAAAAAAAATGTATCTATATTTAATAAATGTAGTTACTTCCAGGCCTCATAAGCATTGCCAGTGGCAGAAAAAGAACTATACCTATAATAAATTATACACGGACAACAGCGGCGTCAAATCCCTGAATGCGTTTAGGAACCACATTTTGTGTGATAATATGGACTAGGATTTACAATGGAAACACTATATTTTTTTTTGCAAACACGGGTCAATGGAATATTAATAAGAAATGTATTTAATCACTGTTTTGGCCGGGCTTGAACAATCATTAGAATTGCTATATAGTTGTACTGATAATTCCACAAGCTACTCACAATCATATGATACTATATGTCCACTCTTTCCCTCATAAATGACATGGCCTTTACTGGAGGACTCTTCCCTGCATTTCTCTGGACTGCTGATATCCTCAGTAGCCAGTCTGGTGATGGTTGTCTTTAGCAAGACATCAGCAGCGATACCAGATTGTGACAGTGCTGGAGTACCCTATAACACAAAATACACGATATTATAAACCGTCACTAGTAACTAAAACAGAGGCGTTAGTTCAAGGTGGACATTAACACAAAAGGCACATTTCCTGTTTACCTTATCAGCTACCAGACCACACATTCCTACAGTTTACACTGAAAGTAAAGCACTATTGGCTGTAAAAGACATGAATACCCTGTCATAGGCCTTGCATGCAAATGCATACTTGTGGACAGGTGGGTGGGGTAGGGCACGACGAATACCAGCAACAGAAGCATAATAGAGTTATTAAACTCTATTGTGCTGGATGCAGTAAAATAGGAAACCATTATCCCACCCACCCACTTACCACCACAAGGAGCACTGGATATTACAAACCCCCCAAATGATGCCAACAGGACACAATAACAGTAATGTACCTGAGTAATAGATCCTCGATGAGTGGAAATAGTTTCCAATGGAACTTTGGTGGCTGGAGTGCCTCTAGTGATACTCCCCTCTTGCAGTGTAGTCATAGTACCTAGTACAAATAATACAGCCACGGTTTATACAAACACTAATCACAGCACCTAAGGGTTTTTTACAGCACTAATATACACACACACGCACGCACACGCACGCACCTCTGACAACACCTTCATGCTGTGCCCGGACGAGGAGCCCTTCAGGCTGGGAACTCTGACCACGTGGTGAGAACTCTTCTTGTTTGATGTAGGCCAACGGACCTAAGTATAACCACACAACACAAGTGATATTTACATTCCGATTAACATAAAACTGTATGGCAAATACACTGCATAAAATAAATATAACATCTGGTTTGAAAAACCTTAAAACAGGTCTTGGGTAAAACAAGCAGCACAAGGGGCCTGATTCACAATTAAGAAGGTGCTTAAAATGAGAGGAAAGTCACTCCTGGGCTTAACCATGTTGATTGCAGGGGAGTCATATTTCATCTGTTGCAAACAGTATTAGTGTTGAGAGGTGATGTTTCCTATCCCAAGTCTAAATAACAGTGTGATAGTAAAGCTGGTCAGTATCTGTGTGCAGTAAGCAATTCAAAGATATATCCCTGCATGCAAAGAATACAATTAACTTGACTCCCCCTGCAATCAGCATGGTTTAGCCCAGGAGTAACTTTCCTCTCTTATTTTAAGCACCTTCTTAATTCTGAATCAGGCCCTCGGTGGCTATGAGTAAAAGACCAGGCACAGTATATTCATAATGAATGATTAGAGTTCATTCAGGATAGGTTCTGAAGCTCCATGGCATGTGGGGTAAGTTACACTGGCCGACTGTCAAATGACATAATGATGAATACTCAATCTCCAGCTGAAGTAATGGACCCACCAGCTTTGGAAGACTCCTGTTGCCTTGGGAGTCCAAGAGAGATGGAACCCACAGAAGGCTTAACCTGTTCTTGACCGTAGGGCTGTTGGCTGATAGATGTTAAATAAGTGCCAGGTGTTCCCTAAAAGATCAAGAGACAAAAAGTGTGACCAACCATGATGATTTGTAAACTTCATGTGTACAATCTACAAATAGCATTAAGCAATAATACATGTAAACATCCATTGCACCTATCATTTATTTTTAAAATTCAAGCATTTTCCATGTGATCCATTTGCAAAAGTTGCCTAATTCTAGACAAATACTTAATGGCTCTGGCAGGCCAACATACCTGGGATATAGAGCCCCCCATAATGAAGGATGGCTTGTCAGAGGAGGTCACTGAAGTTTTGGATGATGGGATGAGTGGTGGAGGTGGACGGGTAGGACGTGTCACTGGGAGACGTGTCCCTTCTGCTAAGGAAGTGATCACCTGATGGGGTGCAGGCTGCAGTACTAAAAACACACAATGGACATTTTTATCATTACTGCAGAATTTAGACAACATACATTCATCTTAACACCATTTCAATGAGGACTGTAGCAGCCACTAGAAAACCAAGGGTAATAGACTAATATAGGTTGTAACTGTGTGCAGTCCTCTAAAAAAAAAATCTAACCAACCTCTTTCAAGTCAGTTGATCAAATTTGAAACAAACATGCATGATTGATATATATAT
>WWET01000727.1:453104-473203 GCA_011038615.1 Limnodynastes dumerilii | reverse complement strand
AAGATCTTAAAGATTCGCAGCACTTAAGATCTTAAAGATTCGCAGCACTTAAGATCTTAAAGATTCGCAGCACTTAAGATCTTAAGTGCTTGCGTGCGATTCAGACCTACGATCTTAGCGAATTTACGCTCCTAACCACTACGTTGCACTATTACTACGCATGCGCAGTTTTGCGAATTTTCTAAGATCTTAAATATACGCACCTAAGTGCCGTGGAAATCGCATCTCTGAATCAGCCCCCATATCTTTTGTTGATATGATACTTGCTTTAAGTGGGTAGATGTTTAAATCAGTGCCTAGTTTTTAACATTGTTTCTTAAATGGTTAATAAATTATCCATTTAATAGCTACTCACTTGTATGATTGGCAAGAACTCGCTTATCTCCAATATATATTACCATATATACTTTTTTATATTAATAAATGCTGTGTTTTTTAGTTTTAATGTCTTTGCATGGGGTTCTGGCCAAATTTCCCCCTCACAGCTTCTTTTAGATGAAAAACTAATTCACAACAGAAACCTAGGGGTTAATATTTCCCCCGTTTTCTTTTGTTTGTGTATTTACGTCCCCAGAAGTCACATTTTACAATCCTGTAGAATTTATAGGACATCTCCTAGGCAGGACAAGTTGATGTGGATAAATAGCATTGATTAAATGTTACACTGCCAGGTAGAGACATTTTTGTATACAAATAAAGTATATAAAAACATTCAACCTAAGACATGGAGATGCAAGAAAATCCAGCATAAGGTTAAAATCTTCATGGTAACAGAAACCAAAATGATATGAAAAAAATTTCCTAAATTACTAAAAGGAGACACGAAGCAGCTTAAATTAATGATTACATAAAACTGTGCGGAATATTTTCTGCTTTAGATTTGAAAATTCTGCAAGAGATGAAAAGCTTTTATTACTGAAATATTAAGGAGTCAGAAAGGGGGAAAAGGGAGGAAGGACTAAAGATAAAATTATCAGGTCCAAGAGTTTCTTTTACTGTTTTATCGCTGTTAGGGGAAAAATCTTGTCTACACACTACAGCGATCACACGGAAATTGGAAGATTGGGCCAATAATCGCTCATCGGGGCTGATTCAGAGTTTGGCAGTACAGGCAAAATAGGTGCAAGTGTGCAGCTTGGCTAAACCATGTTGCACAGTAAGGGCCGCTAATATATTTTAAGGGAAATACTTTACTTTTGCACACAGAGTTCACACACAGCATTGCTTTATGTTAAATCTATAGATTTAAGTCAAGCCAAGAAACTTTACCGCTTAATTCTAATTCTGCTTTTTACAATGTAAATCTGCCTCCCCGTGCAGTTCACATGGTATTGCTCAGCGCTACACTTGTGTAAGTGCAGCTCTGAATAAGCCCTATATACAACCACTTTGCTGTCCAAATTTCCTTTCTATGACAGGATTAGGACATTCTTTTCTGTATATTATTTTTCATACCCTGTGCTGTGTCTGCTGCTAGTGAGCATCTAGACATCCACTCAGCTAGACTCAATAACCATAACTTATCACCTGGTCACTCTCTTTCATGCACTTGCTTCCACCCATTGTCTACGGACTGCTCACTGTCTATTCTTCCAATACCTGCCATTGACTGCTCAATGCTTCTCTTATTTCATTAATATATACATAGGTCACTCCTTTACATCCAGTACCCAGCCCCCTCTTCCTTCATCTCCCCCGTCAGCCCTCTTTGCTCTGCTCCATCTTTTCCACCTCTTCTCCTAGTACAATGTCTCCTCTCCCATACCCCAGATCTCACACTGCTCCCTGCTTATGCAATCTCGCCCACCTTATATACACACACCCCACTCTCCCCTTTCTCCTGGGTCCTTTGGAATGCCAGATCTATATGTAACAAGTCCAAATCCATACAAGACATGTTCATTTCCAGCTATCACTGACACTTGTCTCTCTCTACCATGGAAACCACCTTCCCACTACTTGCCAATGGGGGATTCCTTTTCCCTCTCTACTAGACCCTTCATCCACATAGCATCCTTACAGCATTCTACTTAATATCCCATCCTTCCCCTCCTCCCTCACTCACACCAGCAGTCTATTTCTGCCCTTCTCCTACAGTCTCCTGTAAGTCTACCGTATCCACTTATTAGCTCATTTGAGTGGGACCCTCCATCCTAGGGTAACCTCCTCCTCTGCACTCCTATATCCCTACCTGACCCACTGCTCTTCTTCCCTATCTGATTGTGCTGCTTAGTTTATATTTTACCTTGCTGTTTGTTTTATTCTTTTATTTTATATTTTGTCATGCTTTCAAATTTATGCCTATTATGTCCAATGTATTTATCGTCCCCTGTACAATGCTGTGGGCATCTTGTGACACCCTATAAACGCCAATAGTAATAATAATACTGTGGTGCCCTAAGCACATTTATCATACAATCTGGTTTGTCCAATGTTATATTATAGTACTTCCCCTTATGTATCAATGCCCAATGTCGTATATATTGTAAGCGTCTGAGAGGGACCTGGTACCCACCACTTTTGTTCCATAATGGCTGTTTGTAGCTGTCAAGTGCTACGTAACATAATGGCGCTTTATAAAATCCTTTTTTAATAAACAACATTGAATCAATTAAATTTGAAACATTAATATTGATGGAAATGGCAGAGTAGAAATCACGTTATGGTTCTTTGTTATTCTCTTGTTAATTAAAAAGGTTTAATTTACCACACCATGTATAAAATTTTGTTCTATATCCGATGAAACACAAGGCGGTAAAACTGGTTGTCCGAGCAGTTACTCACCTTGATCCTGTGCAAGTGCCGAAGGCTGCGGCGGCTCCTCTTGTGGAGCAGTCACAGGCACTGGTGGAGCAGGAGGAGTGGCAGGCACTGGAGGAGTAACCACTGCTGCTGCAGCCTCATTTGCCATTGACCTAGTAATTCTGCCTTTCCGTCGACCTTGGCTGTTTGCCGTTTTACGTCCCTTAGGAGTGGATTGTTCCCTTTCTTCCATTTCCTCTGCGACAGCTTCCATTTTGTCTTTGGAATTCTCTCTAAATTGCAAACAAAACAGCAGCAGTTGTAAGGAACAGAAACGTAATAAGTCGTTCAGAAATCAATGCATTAAATGATCCAATCAGTAACAAAAAAACAGACGTTCAATAAAAAAAAAAAATGAAACAAACACACTGTGCAACTGGCAGGAAAAACACATTTTAGCACACTGTCCCTTTAAAATATGTCTACTAATTAAGCAGTACTTTTCATGCAGTATTATATATAATTAAATATACATATTTCCACCATGTGCAGACAACAGCAGCTACACAAACTGTTTATGGAGCATGTCGGTAATAATTCTAAGGCCAGTACTGCCCAGTAAATTAATTGCTACATACAATAAATTCAGAGCCTCTTGCTTGCTCACCTAAACTCCTCTTTCTCCTCCTTTTCCTCCTCATCCCTGCGCTCCTCTTCCTTTTTCTCATTTTTTTCTATCTTCTCTTCGTTTTCTCCTTTTTCAATTTCCTTTTCTTCTTGGGAAGGGCGTGCAATCTGTTGCTTTAGGACAAGGAGAAAACATGACATGTAAGAACTTGCGGAGGCCCTATTTTACATATAATTCATACAAATATATCTCCTATTGCAAGACTAATATATAAAGCATAAATATCCACTTACAAATGCGACACCCAGAGATATTTTCAAAAGATACAACAAGGACACTACGTCCTATTTTTGGGAAAAAGTACAGACGTTTCAGTACACTTAAATGTACTTTCATCCCTGACAGTGTATATAGTATTTGTGTATGTGTAGATAGATAGATATTTTCATACATGCATGCGCAGGCCTTCAATCTCTAATAAGCAGGATCTGTGCCCTTCCTTTTAGCTGCCTCTACAATGAAATCAAAACGCAAGGGCTAGATTTAGTAAGCCGCGGGAAAGGAAAAGGGAAGATGTTGTCAATAGCAACCAATCAGATTATAGCTGACATTTTCTAGTATGTAAAAGGAAAGGGAGAGCTAAAATATGAATGGTTACTATGGGCAACACATCTCCAATTTTCCTTTCCCGCAGCTTAGTAAATCTGGCCCCAAGAGTCATAAAAAAAAAAAAAATGAACAGACCATTTTGTGCTCGGAATCTGAAAAGTTTTTTAAGCTGCCAGCAGATGGCAGTAGTACACTAGTAGTGAATTGTTTTTTTTTCTCTGCTTTCACTAGCATCCTCAAAACATAATATTCCGTCCAGGCTTAGACGCTAAAGTGTATACAAGATATGTATTAAAGCAGATTACATCCGTAACCAAGTGTATTACGGCATCAACTGCTTCCACTGACACCAATCTGACAGCTGTTGAGTTTTAGCAATCACCCTGTGGCACAGCAAACACCGTATCCTTTCGTTCTGTCTTAGAAACAAAATAAACAACGCCCTATGTCGCATCGCGTCTGAAATATCACCAACGAAGCCTCACTGGCAGCACGCACCTGAAGGTTCATCTGTTTATGCACAATCTTCCCCGCCACCTTGCTATTTAGTAGATATTTGACCTTGGCTGGATCTCAGTAGGAAAACATGCATGAGGGGGCACAAGAGCAGAGACATCACTATCCTCCGTACAAAAGTTGCCTGACCCGGCAGCATGTTTATTCCAGGAAATTGTGTCATCATGCTACTTAAGCTGCCTACACAGAAAGAGTTGACCATCTCACATGCAAGATACTAATCTCGCAAGGGTTACTCAAGGTAATCCCCCTCTCTGCACAGCTTGATTGGCTGCAACAGCAGCAGAGCAAGTTTCTTTTAGTCTGATCATAGTGCTG
This sequence comes from Limnodynastes dumerilii, assembly GCA_011038615.1. NCBI lineage: Eukaryota > Metazoa > Chordata > Amphibia > Anura > Limnodynastidae > Limnodynastes > Limnodynastes dumerilii. The sequence continues at coordinate 468,390 of WWET01000727.1, read as the reverse complement.
AACCAGCTGCTATAGAAAATAACACAATGACTTTCCACTGTTGTGGAGACTCTACAAGTAGCCATTAAAAACCCTTTCCAGTAACAATTTTTCTATACTCCATGAAACCACTACAGATGGCTAACTCGATTGCCTTTTCAGATTTCTTGCCGAGTTTCTGGACTATACCAATTAAATCTGACAAACAACAAATCGGAAGAAATATTGCCTAAGTGAATTAAAATGCTGTAAAAAGGGAAAAAAAAACAAGCATAAGGAAAGCCATGTGACATTATGGCAACTATACTAAGATGTTTTGTCTTATGGTTAACTAAGCTATACTGAAAATCAATGGTCCAGTACTGCAAAGATTAAGAACTTCTCTAAAACGCAAAACATCTCAATCTCAACATGGCTATTAATCGGTCATTAAAACAACACAGATGAAATACAGGTCCCTAATCTGGTGTACTTCAACATCAACAGCAGAGTCTCTGCCAATGTAAAACAAAATACTAAATCAGAGGAAGCCCACAGGCTACTCACCCCAGCTCAGGAACCCAGGGTGGAGGAAGCCCACAAGCTATCCTCTCCCGGGGAAGCGTACCTGAGCAACACTAGTTTAAAGGCTTAAAGAAATGAAAATAAAATAAAACAACAGGGCCAGAGTCTCAAGAAAACATGCCCGGCACCAAGGGCACTTAAAATAAACTGGAGTACTTCCCAAGGGGAGGGACACAGCAGGGGTGGAGTTCTCCAGTTAACACATTCAAGTTCTTAAAATGATTTGACTCCAGGATGACCCACTACCCCTCAACGTCTGCAGTGCCCCCCAATAGGATAATACAGAGAGAAAAAACATTGTCAAAAGTAAATAAATAAAGGGTCACAAGTGCCAAATTTTCTTTTCCGATTTTCAGAAGATCTTAAAAACGCATTAAATGTCTGCAATCTTAGAGATACAGAATACACCTGCATTAACCAGATGTTTAACCTAAACCAATGACAGCAAAGGTATCGCTAAGCATCGATAAGACTACAGCAAAAACAGGCATTCTGTGTCAGCGTGACAGAAGAGCAACCCAAGAATTCCAAAGTGACATTTACCTGGTTCCGGCCTCTTCGCTTTCCATAATTTCTTCTCACAAGAGCTTTAAAATTTTCATTTTTCTTAGTTAAATAATAATATAACACACAATCTGCAACATTCTAAACAGACACAAAGAAAAACAAAAGTGGTACATCTCTGAATATGTAAATGACACAACTATATATGTATTTAAACAACAGTATATACACATCTATAAAACCAGTAATCATAATGGCTAGCAAATGCGTATTTGTAGCTTTTCAGTTTTCTGAAGAATTTCGGGCCCCAATGGAGATCCACAGTTCTGAAGTGGTTTTAATATTCCAGCCATCAAAAAGTTAAACTTGAACACAAGTCTCTGACAGATACAACTGAAATGCTGTCGTTTTATGACTGTGTTGATACATATCACAAAATAGGTCGATGTGACTGTGTGTGAAAGGCTCTTTATTAGATCATGAATCAATCTGATACACAGAAATACTCATTTATGTCACTATTGCCAGATAACGTTATCAAGGACTAGTTTTGTGCTCGAACACAAAAGGATTATTTAGATCTTGCGAGTAATTATAAAACCTATTTCTTTCTATATATGTGAAACTATATGACACCACAAAGCACAGGAATAAGCCATCAAAAACATCCCTGCGCAATAAGTTTTCTTTATTATCTGGCTCCAAAAGGCATATTATAGAAATGCTCTTTTTATCCTTAGATCAATCTAGTTCTTCTAATGATATGGTCCCTCTCACTGGAGACTTCAAACAAAAGTTTAAAGTAGCAAACATTTATTTATTGTTTTGAATATGGCGAAATGGCACACAACAAGATCTTACCTTTCTTTCTAGACAAGAAGAAATAAGTCCAAAATTTTTGGGATGTTGAACAAATCTAGAATTGGAAAAAGAACAGGAAAAATTTGGAATGAGGGCATACAGGAGTTAAAATAGTGACTATGATCATTCAGTGCTGCAAAGAATAACCAGCAAGAATCCTGCTCCAATGAAAGCATAGCCCTTACAACAAGCTGGAGGGTGTAGACTGAATGACTGCCTGTACAGTATCATACTAGTTACACGTAATTCAAAAGTTTCATCAACCAGTTGCTTTGTGTGGAACCCATAATTCTGCCTTTTTCAAGGGTGTGGGTCCCTGCTAAGGGCCCTATTTCGATAGGGCCGTTCTCTCCCAGCCAGCTTAGAAATGGCTGGGATATCGATTGCTTATGCCTCGATTAGGCGGTGTTCCGAAAGTTAAGGCTAAAAACTACCCCAACCCTTCCCCTAATTCTAACGCTAACCCTCCTCTTCCATAACCCTAACCCTCTCTTCCCCACAGCCTGACCCTAATCCTCCCTTCCCCGCAGCCTGACCCTAATACTCCCTTCTCTTTAGCCTAACCCTAAGACCCCCCTCCCTGCAGCATGACCCTAACCCTCCTTTCCATGCCACCTGACCCTAACCTTTCCTTCTCCCTAGTCTGACCCTAATACTCTCATCTCTATAGCCTAACCCTAAGACTCCCCTCCCCGCAGCCTGACCCTAACCCTCCCTTTCTATGGCTCCAACACTAACCTCAACCCCCCCTTCCTAACACTAAAGTCCCCAGTTCTAAAACAGGACCCTATTCAAAATAGACAGCCGAAAAGTAACTTTCGGCTGTCTCTATTTCTGAAAGGAGCCTTAGTTGGGGGGGCTGCAACCGCTTTTACAACCACTCCTATATATCACATATATTCTTTTCATACATACAACCACATACACGGGTTAATAAATGAATAGCTCTATATTGAATACTTGAAAAAAAGGTCAACAAGGAATCTGAACTAATCACATGTGAAATACATCAAGGGGGATGGAAGGTACAAGCCTACACTGTTGTATTTTACAAGACATAATGGAAATGCCAACTATTTCACTTGTAATTGTGCTCTGTGTCATTATTGACCTCAAACTCTTGTTTAGTCAACAAAATATGTTGAGGCATAAGAAGGTATGTCTAATAGAACACGTACAATGAATGAAGAATTTAGCATGCATTTGGACAGCCTGAAAACGTTTTCAGGGACAAAATGGTGGTTCCAAAACATACAAGGTTTAGGATAAAGAGTATAATGAAAACATTTACTTTTCTTTAAATATTTCCTTTTCGTGGTCTGTCCAGACATTCATGAACTGACGATCCTTGTAGATTTTCATCGGATCCTCCATCAAACCATTCATATTAATGAACTTCACGCGTCGTTGTTCTGCATCAAACATCATTGGAGGGATAACAGAGAGCTGGCGCATCTGTTTCTCATTATTCTGCAGAAGGACACAATGGGTAAAAATAAACAAACCCCAAAACACAAATTCAACAAATTTATGTGCTCCCAATGGAAATAAGAAATTCAACAACATTTTTTTGCGAGTAAAATATGGAGATTTAACACTTTTTACAGATTGGTCTTCCAGAAATAAGTGTGCAAGATACACAAAAAGTATATCATCGTTTTTTATAAGGCGCCACAAGGTGTCCGCCGTGTCGTACAAAATAGTACATAATAAGATACTATATAAATATAAAAATATCACAAAAATACAATAAAGTGAAGCAAGCACAGAACGCAAGGCAAAACGCGAGATGTCAGGCTCATGTCATAGATTCCATGTGTATGTACACAAATGTTCTGAAGCTTTATAAAAATAAAAGTATGAATCACTAAACTTAGATTTCTCTTTTGCATACATTCAAAACACTGCACTTAGGTGCATATGTATGCAATTACTCTAGAATGAATTGGAAAAGAACCTTTCTCAACTTTAAAGATTATGGCATGCTCTGAAGACTCACAACACTGAATAGCCCCAGTTGGGTCGAGGCCTGGAATATATTATATGGTTTACATGTTACACCTACAACAGACTATAGAATGACCTTACCTCCTGCTCAGAGAGACCATCAATGATCTCTGAGATCTCATGCTCGCTCCTGGCAATGGTAGCAGATAACCCAGCACCCCTTTGACCAACTCTGAAACACAACATTTAAACGTTATGGTAAACACTACCAATATGTACAAATACATACGCACATCACATTTCCACATTTTTATTTTTACAGATAGAATGTTATAGTGTGTTACTGGTTACTGAAGTGTTGCTGGGGCATATTCTTTCGTGTGTTTCTTTTGCTAGCAGATTACCCCCTGGCCTTTCATGCACCCGTTTGCATTAACCTATAAACTGATCTGAGCAACTTCCATTTTGTGTGTATTCTGTTTGGGGGCGTCTCTGGAAGCAGCAGCTGAGAGGGGGTGTTGTTTCACAGCAGCTATTTTGGAGGCTTTAAGGGGTGCCTTCTGAGGTAAGTTAGCTCTCATTTTAAAAACATTTTAATACATATATGACCCAACATTGGGACTCTCATTGTTGGAGTAAGGACAACAATAAGCAGAAAGGCCTTGACAGTGGCTGGTGGCTTATCATATTTTTGCAAGTAGGTGTAACAGACATTTCTGCATTTTATTTTACAGAGAGAACGGTATAGTCTGTTGCTGGGGCATTTTCTTTCCTTTGTTTCTGTTTCTAGAAGATTCCCAAGGCATTTCATAAAACTGTTCGCATTAACCTATAAATTGATCTGAGAAACTTCCATTTTGTGTGTAGTATACAAACAGATAAAAAAAAACACAAGGCTGCGCTCTGATCAAATATATGAAATGTGTGCAAGTGTACATATAAATGGGAGAGGAACCGCCAAGGACAGAATGTGACCACCATGTAAGGAAGTGTCTTGAAGCTGGGCAGGTGAGCTTAACCCAATATAGCTATATTAAGAACTAAACCTCCATTTCTGTATGTGCTGACACATAGGGCCTGATCCAGACCTAAGCACATGAGCGTTTCATGAGCGTAGGTCTGGTGTACTTATGCCAGCGTACCTACGATGCACTCCCATAGGCACTCCCTTTGTTCGTACTTACTCTTGCCATCTTACGCCCAGCAAACCCTACCCTAACTTATCTGGTTGTAACTGCGGGCGTCCGTAAGCCCCTTGCGTAGTTACAACGCTTAGCACAACAATACTGTACAATTTAAAAGCATCACCCTGCCCTAGGTGCGAATTTATGAAAATCGTATGCCAGACACGCCCCCTCGACCGTAGTTACGAAGGTGGTACGCTCAAGGCCCACACACTCAGTATTTTGTTGCCCTGCACACGCACGGTAAATACAAATGGCCGTTTTTACGCTTACAACCATTGTAAAAACGCACCCGAGCGTAGGTCTGGATCAGGCCAATAGTTTTATATAATGCTTGTTTGGAGCACCAGACCTCACTTTTGTTCCTTGTAGTTACACAGTGGTCACTTCTGGTCCTTGGCTGCACCTCTTCCATTTATATATACACTTGCACACATTTCATATATTGAATTAGAAGTGCGGTCTTGTGTTTTCTTGTTACTGTTACTAGTTTATTTTTGGAGCCTCTCCCCTCCCCAATATGGCTACAGCACACTTTTCAAATGGCAGTATTGACAGACCTCTTGAGTGCACATATAGCAGACGGATAGGGACTCACCTATAGCAGGAGACTTGACTATGGGCAGGTGAGCTTAACCCAATATAGCTATATTGTGACCTAAACCTGCTTGTTATGTATGTGCTGACACATAGGTCCCCATTCAATTAGGTGTGATGATGTGCTTTTTCCCATCATTTGCAGAAATTTGCAATACAGTAGCTCTTCTGTGGGATCATACCATAAGCACTGGCAGTTGCTCCCGAGCATGAAAACCAATGGCCAATTCACTAGTTGTCCTTTCTTTAACCACTTTTGGCGGATACTAAGCCCCACATACCAGAAACGCCACAACAGAGCTGCCGTTTTGGAGATGCTCTGACCCAGTAGTCTAGCCATCACATTTTGGCCCTTGTCAGTCACTCAGGTCTTTAAACTTGCCCATTTATCCATCCTTTCTGTGGCAAGCAGATTAACCCCCTGCCTTTCATGCACCTGTTTAACATATACTTATAAATTGATTGAGCAACTTCCATTCTGTTTTTATTCCATTTATCCTGCTACCAACACATCAACTTTAAGAACTGACTAGTCGCTTGAATGATATACCCCCACCTCTTAACAGATGCCATCTTAAAGGGAGGGTCCTAAAAGCTTAAGACCCTTGTTTGCGAGTGATGCACAGACAGGAGTAAAGATGCAGCGGAAGGTGCAGAGCTTAGAGCGCAATGGCTTATTAAATCATGATCCGGTCGATCTGTCAGTGGTATTAATATTTTGGCTGATCACTGTACAATCTTAAAAATACAACAATGTATCAAAATCTCTATCAAGTACCAGTAACAAGTCCCCTGAGCAGGGTAGAAACTGGAAATTTAGAACAAAAAGCGATGAACGGTGAGGTCTTATTTTCAACACTAATATCATGCTTGCAGTATGATACTGGCCACCGTACATGAAGAATTGTAAAGACCAACAGAGGTAGAACTTATTCTAAAACATTAATGAACATATATAATGGATGAGCCAAGGACATAGACCACGAGTACTGACCTCTGAAATCTCTCCTGCTGTTCACGCTGCTTGCGAATCTCCGGGAACTGCTTCTCGTAGTATTCTCTGGTTTTGCTCTCCTTGGCTTTCCGTCTAGGGTTATTTTCTATTCTATCCACTTTTTTCTCCCAGGCTTCCATCAGCTGATCATAACGCTGACAAATGTTCTGTTCCTATAAAACAGAAGAGAGATGGCTAATGCAATGTGACAAGTTTGACATGCCAGAGCTGCCTTAACTCAAATCATAACATGGCTGTTAGCTCAAAGCAAGGCAATGTCACAAACTTACATGTCCCTAGCGAAGAGACATTTGTGTGACCCGCAAACTGGAATGCTGTAGTTGGAAAACTCTTTTCCTATTATTTGATAAGCTGAGTCATTAGCAGTCCCCAATAGACAGGGCTACAAGACCCATTCCATCAGTGAGCATGAAGCTTAGCTGCCCATGTTAGCACAATGTGTAAAATACTCTACTAGATGGGAATTAAAGCATTAAAGCTACTCATACATCCATTCTGATGATTGTTATAAAAAGTGTTATCTAGAGGTTTTAAAGGAAAACACGGCACATAAAAGGTATAAAAAGCAACCCACCCTTTGCTTTCTTGCATGGTTTCTCCTCTTAAAAAACAGAATGAGTTTCTTCCTCATAACCTGGTTGCTGTAGAAAGAGAACATTTTATATTTATACACACACACACATATATATATACATACATACACACACACACACACATACACACACACACACACACACACTCCATATGGTGTGTAACAAACAAATTCACAGCAGCATAAAAACATTTATCAGAATTAACTTCAGTATATTGATAGAAATCAAAAAGCAACTGTAGATTCTTGAATGCACAAAAAGGTAAAAAGAAAAAGAAAAATACAAAAATAATCATAGCCTTGTTTTTTTAAACTTATCTGGAAAAAAAAATGCTTCACCAAACTCATTTATTAGATTTTAGCTGAATAAGTGACATTTTTCTGTAAATGCAGCATAACAATATTTAAGCACCTGCAAAACTGTTCAGAACAATGAACGATGAACGTACAGTCCAAACAGAAGTAACATGTAAGGAGGTGGGTAATTAGGGGAGAGAGAGAGAGACAGAAATGATTGAGGAAACAGGGTTTTCGTAATTGAGAACACACTCTGAAAAAATGTGCATATGGGGATATCCAACAAATCACAGTGAGATGTCGGATTAAATATCTGCATTGCAGTAACTGAGGCAGAGGAATGAACAGTCTTGTGGGGTTTTTTTTTTCCATAGAACAGGTAGAGACATTTATTTAGTTTTGTTATCTTAAACTCCTTTCTAAAACAATGGTTACTGTGCATTGAATATACACTAATGATCATACATGCACTTATTGGATTGTTAGAATGCAGTTTAATGCATTTTTCAGCAAGGTGTGCTGGCAAGTACAACACACAATTGTGTGGAAATGACTGTGGTACTTACGTCTTGATGTTTTCATGATAAACCTTTGTGTCGGAGGGCTGGTTATAAAGCGGCTATAAAACAACAGAGCATGGTTATAGAAACACGGCTGCAATTCATCAGAGAGTTGTGAGAGATAGAATCCAAGATATTGTGCAAGGAAACCACTCAGAGGGAAGACATCCAGAAAATATACAAGGACATGTAATATATGCTGCTTACAACAACAAGACTGCAAAACACGGCAATGTTGTATTTAATGCTTGAATGAGCCCCTGCAGGTAGCTTTGGTGACACTGTGCTATTCCATCAATAATAAACCCATTATATTTTATTTCTAATGCACAGCATCACGCATAATAATAATAAATATGAAGCCCTATTCATGTCATTTGTTTCAGTGGAAATATATGTAGAGAGTAGAAGTTTATCACTGGTCACAATAAGCTCGATGACCACATGAATGTCAAATTCACAAACTGCTATTAATTTATCTCACTCTCTCTCTCTCTCTCTATCTATCTGTATAAGGCAGGACAATCTTACTTACACTTATACAAGAGGAATACAAACGCAACAGCTTTAATGTTACATCGTAGAGAGCTAAAAATGGAACAAATTAAAGAACACTTCTGGGCATAGGTGCGACAATACATAGAACACCAAATATATTTTACTAGCAATTTCATTTAAAAAGCACCAAAAACCAATCGTGAATTCAGAAAGCAGCAGAGGACCCAAGGTGAATGCTCTGCGGAACGCCCATTGCCTTAATAACAGCAGTTACCTTGAATTCTCTCCTGATAAGTTTCTGGTCACTTTACAAAGAACATGAAACAGAACCACTAAATACTCAATATTGAAGCTAAGGATGTCATATCGGCAGCTCAAATGTTGCAATTAAAAATAGCATAGTATTAAACAAAAAAAAGAAAAAAAAAGAACTCTCATTGGTCAGGATTTATTCATATTATTTAGCAGAACATAATAGGAAACTTTACCATTTCCATTAACCATATATGCATTTTATGGGTAGCACTGGATAACATTGTCTTGGAATAGCAGGTTAGACACTTCAAGCCCTGAAAAAGCAGTGTAGTGCTACCCAAAAGACATCACATAATAATGTTATCATGTGCAGTGCTATCCAATGGAAGTCACATAAGGAGAAGCATTATCATGAAGGGCGGAGCTATCCAAAGGACTTCACATAATGAGACACACGTTATCATGAAGTGCAGTGCTATATAAAGGACGACACAGAGGGATGAAATATCAAGTGTTCTCCTACAATCACATGGAGGCACCCCTGTCTGCCGGGAACACCGCTCCTTTAGACTGTAGCTAGCCACAGCATGGTAATTAAAGTAAAACAGACCAGAGGGAGAGTCCTATAAAGGGCATGTGAACAAATATTTAATCATTATATTTAAGTAAAATGGGCAAAGTATTCTGGAGAACGTTTATTTTTTGTACTTTATATCTGAGCAATTTAATTTACAACAAAGGACGCATTCAGGGGAAAAAATGGAAATGCTAAAAAAGCAATACCATCAAAAGAATTCAATTCGGAAATGGGAATAAATGTCAAAATAAAGAAAAAAACTACTCACGAGCTCTACTCTTGGACCAAGACCTTCAAAAATCTTGTGTGCTTCCTCTGCTTTTTTCTGAAAGACACAAAGATTTAATGTTTTACATTATTACCAGGGGAAAAAACACAAAAACAAGACCAACAAACCAACCATGTCTGACATTTTAAGGATGATAGATAATTAGGAACAGAGTGTAATCTGCCATTACGTTACCGCAATAGATATAAAATGGCTAACGATGTTTGAATCAATTCAATGCATAAAACTGAATACTGTCAATCACTACTATTCATAGGTAACAAATAAAATGTGCCGATTCCCATTTATTATGGTAGCTGCAGGACAAAACAAATGGGGATGTGGATGCCAGTCCAAGCGTCCAAACATCGAAATAGGCTGAAAACAGAAATATGCTGTTGGGAACAAGAACCTATTTCACCGCTCCCAATAGTGAGAGGATATGACGGGTAGAGTAGGGTTAGGCTGCGGCAACTATAAGGTTAGGATTGAAGGGAAAGGTTAGGGTTAGGCTGTGGGAAAAGGAGGGTTTAAGGTTAAGAAAGGGTTTTGGGTAGGGTTAACGCTTACCATTCAACAGATGATTTTTGGTGACTCGAGGAGTCACATCATAACCACCACCAATTGCCGGCAGTCTGCTTTCAGCTATAGTATGATTGTCTTTCAAAATAAAGACCATTGCACCAGTGAACCACACTCCTACAGCTGCCATGGGGCACTGGTCTACAGAAGCCATATTGGAGGACTTTTAGGGATACCACTATGTGAGCTGGCTCTCCAACAAACACACGCGATACATAACCAAATATTGTAACTCCCATTGTTCAACGTTATATGCACCTATTGCTGAGAAGCTTGAAAGTGGCAGGCAGCTTATCATATAACAAAGGACTATTTCTTAGCTAGTTGCTGAACAGACCAATAAAACCCGAGTCAATGATTTCTTTCATGCATGAATCCAACAAAACATTTGCCTACATGCAACATTTTAGACTGAGGAAAGGTTTTAGACTGGGAAGGGGTGGGGGGCAGTCTGTGCATGGAAATCCATTTAAAATGTTTCTTAAGTGTTAGTTTACATGCATCAAATTCATTCTGTCACAAAAAGGAAACTCTTCAGTGATACTGTGAAGACTTTCTTAACCTACGTTTGTTATAAAGCAAGTCAATATTACTTTAACCACATTTTATAAGTAAGCTTCATTGTCAAAAGGGGTCTTGTAGTTCAAAATAAAACAAGCTTACAAATTTGCTTGCCCTTATGTCGGTTCTGACAAGTTGAGCAAAGAATCCTTATTATTCATACGATGACATCGTGTTCGTAAACTATAAAAAGTCCGTATAAACATATACTTGTATATGAACACAGTCTAAGGCCTCCTTCCTCTCAATGGCCACTCCTTATTGATCTCCTTAATTTACAGTAGGTTGTATGTTACACATATAGCAATAGAACAAACACTGTAAATGAGCCAATCAGCAGTCAATTTCTAAGCCGAGGAACAAATGGAGTGCTGGCATATTAAAATAATTCATAAGGAAAAAATTCATTAATTAGACAACTGGTTAATTCCTGCCATATAAGCACACCATTAATTATTCCACAGAATGGGCAACCATCATAGCTACACACATTTTGTGAATTAACGTATTACTATAGACATTTTTATAATCAAATTAAGCTATGAGACAGATAACAGACCTGCAAATATAAAGTAACAGCAGCTAAATTTATTTACAGCAAGTCCTTATAAGGGTGGGAAGCTCAACAAACCCGCATTCATAACCCAGGCAGCACTAATAGCATAACACTAGAGCACTCATGTCCTGCATTAGCCCGTAATGAGCCCACTTACCCGGTTTTCATCATAAATAATTTGGACTATGCTGCGGTGCTTCTGTTCCACAGGTGGAGGGGAGACGGGCTTCTCAGGCTCCGGAGGTTTCGCTGCTTCTTCTTCAAGCTGTTGCTAAGTTACACAAGAGAAGAAGAAAAAAAAAAATATCCATCACACAACATAAAACTCCAATCACCATCTAGGCAGAGCAGGACTGAGAGGCATTCATAGATTTTGAGCTAATAAAAGTATGGGGATGGATGCGTTGTGGTAAATTAATTAGTACAATGCAGTACTAGAGATGTGTCAAAACAAAAAGAAATTCATGCACTTAAGTGCTACCATCTAGTGCTTTCAGCCATCAATCCATTTTGCTGGCTGTATCACTAAACAAGCTGAAGAGCCACTGAAGACCTTTAAGCCTGACATGCGTCTTGCAACATTTATTCCAGACTGATCTGACGACTCAAATCTTATAGGGCACAGTTTTGTGAATGCTCCAGTGTACAAACCGGTTAACTATTGCAAGGTGATGAGCATACTGTAATACAGATCTCCTTTATCTCATTTAAGAAAACATCTATCCAGAAAAAATATATATAGTTACAGGGGCTAAGACCAATAGAAACCCCATGAAATCTTACAAATAAGCCTTGGAGATTTTAATAGTATAGCTCTGTGAGAAGAAACCGAATGCAAAGAGCTTCACTCAGACTGCAGCACCCATAGCATGAAGGTGAGCTGCGTATATACGAATATGGGCTGTACCTCTCTTTTCAGTAGTTAAACTCTATGTAACAAATGGTATTTTCAGTTATTAGACTAAATCAGCTCAAAACTTACCTGTTTTTTCTTCAGTTTCTGAATCTGCTGTTCAACTTTAGCAATTTCTCTGTCTACCCGGTCCATACTCTGTATCAGTTCTTCCTTCGATAGTTTGGAGGGAGAAGCATCCTGGTCATCAGTGGATGGCCCAGAGAGGGGAGACGGAGGCACCTCATGTTTATTAGACAAGGTCTGATCCTACAAAGAGGTGGAATGTTACGCAGCAGAACGATTACACAACATACAAGAGCATAAACAATGAAATGATAGATTATAAAATGGTTTTCTATGAGTGAAGCATGCTGCCATATCGCCTAACATTGCTGAATGGGCTTTAGAACAGGGGTGTGTGGTCCACATCAAGGAGGTATGCTGAGCACTGAGTATTGGGCAGTGCCATAAACTCTCTCCCCTTTGTTTACAGGGCACCAGTTATCAGCTCTGCTAAGCATACCTCTCAACTCTCCTCCAATCAGGATAAAGCGGTCTCATTTGGGAGGCAAAAATTACTTGATATAGGGACTATGCTGCCAGATTTGGAATGATTTGGGAGTATTTGCTTAACATGCTATAGGCAAAAAAGAAAAAAAAAACATGGAAAAACACCTAACAAAAAACCATTAGGGTCTATGGATAAAAATCAGGCATCAAATGTATTACATTTAATATTCCCTGTGCAAGTTTTATGTTACCCAAATTATAAACTGCATCAGATTTAACCACTGTCTAAGCTCTAGAAAATACAGTTACTTGCCCTACCCTGCAGTCTAATATCAGGGTATGTATGACATGAACGGTTGCTCTAACGTCGTAAAGTGCTATGTAATATGATGGCGCTATATAACAACCCGTTACTAAATATATACAGGACCCAGGAAGCAACCAAGTCATTTCCAGCAACTTATTTCCTAGTGTACATGAAGCATACAGTGTAAGACCGCCAGCACCCACCTTTTTAACATCTCCTTGTGACCGAAGCCCCTCTTGGATGCCTTGTACTAGAGGCAGGACAGAGGCAGCATTGACTCTATAGTGGGAGTCAACTTGATCTAGCCGAGGTCTCTTTGAATCCATTGCCTCATGGTCACTCTGAGACATGGAATGGTATTGCTGTTCATAGCCAGATCGTCTGTCCTGAGGCCTGCAAAACCATTCCAGTGGTTAAAACGCTTTACATTTAAATGACCGTGTGTATGGTTTTCAAGAAAGAAGCCGTTTACATTTGTACTTCCAGATCCTCAGATCACAAACTATTGGATAAATGGCATGTACCCACCGCCCACTCCAAAGTCTAGATTACACCTGCATCAGCCACTATAATCCTCATTAAGTTCCATTTGCTGATATTTGAATTGTGATGTGGCACTAGCACCTCAAACATTTATAAAACACAAAACAAAACAACCCTGCTTAGAATTAAGTAAGCGGCTTGCAAAGAGATTCAACAAAACCTGTCACCCAAACAAACCAAGATGTTTTAAAGTGTAATTTTTCAGCATAATTTAAGTCATGGGAAACTCTTTACTTTATCATATATAAATATATAACATATGTATCACACTGGCAAGAGAGCTCAAGAATTAAAAGCTCCTCCATATCATGTGAGTTAAGCTGGGTACACACCACCTTTCCCCCCCCCACCAACCCCCCGATTAATGGAGTATTTAAACTATATCAGAGTAGTGTGTATGCTACCCAATCTCGTGAAACAATATGACAATGTTTGATTTGGTTTTTAGAAAGTACTCATTTTACCCATCACCAATGACACGATTGGCATTCCAAAACGTGTAGTGTTTGCAGTCTCGACCTTCTGTCCAATGACGCAGCATGTACTTCCAGGACGTGCATATTAATTATCATTTTTTTGTTTAAATAGAGGGTTATGGGAGAATATCACAAATTCTGCTAGAGTGTATACATGCTCATTCAGACTTGGATTGTTGGTAACGTCCTTTGCACAGATAGTATATAGTGTGTAACCAGCTTACGCCAGATGAGTGAGATGTCAGAAGAGACAACAGAATAAGGGAAATGGGTAAAATTCACAGCGCTGGATATAAACCTAAATTCAATATATAGAAATAAAATAAAATAAGAGCTAAATATATATAAAAACCATAAATGTTCATATATAAAGCGGCATACAGGTGAAGTCCACAGATATTCCACAAAAAATATATATCCACTGCTGCCCAATCTCTCGTCCAGGCAGCGAGATGAAAACAAGTCCCAGGGCATCGGGTGCACGTCGGTAGGGAGAAGACACGACACAGCTGTTTCACAGTCCGGAAAAACTAAATGCGTTAACCAACTATTGAGAAAGGGTGACGCCCGAAACGCGGAAACGCGTTTAGTTTTTCCGGACTGTGAAACAGCTGTGTTGTATCTTCTCCCCGCCGACGTGCACCCGATGCCCTGGGACTTGTTTTCATCTCGCTGCCTGGACGTCCACACATTGCAGCCTCCCCGGACACTTGCTGACCTCGGTAGGGGATGTGTTTTACCCCTCAGCTGGCACTGTCTTTATTTATTTATGTCACTGCTTTTATATTTGTTATATTCAGTAAACTTATGATTTTAGGACTCCAAGGTCTGATATCGTTATATTCTGTTTTACTGATTCCCGTTTTTCTCTTTTATCCCTATGTACCTACTTGGATGAGAGATTGGGCAGCAGTGGATATATATTTTTTGTGGAATACTCTGTGGACTAACCCTACACCTGTATGCCGCTTTATATATGAACATTTATGGTTTTTATATATATTTAGCCCTTATTTTATTTCATTTCTATATATTGAATTTAGGTTTATATCCAGCGCTGTGATTTTGACCCATTTCCCTATTTGTTTACTATTTATTAGAGGTTGTATGGACACTCTAGGGTAAATTTTCTGCTGCAGGTTTTTTATATATATATAT
>WWET01000727.1:429192-440583 GCA_011038615.1 Limnodynastes dumerilii | reverse complement strand
GCAAAAACCCGGGTTAAAAAACCCGGGTTTTTGCCGGGGCTTCAGTGTGAACACGGTATTAGTCAGCCAGAGGCTGCGCTGCATTACTTATTGAATAGGTAAGAGAGTGTAAGAGGGCAAATAAAGCTAAATCATCTATGACGTTAAAAGTAGCTAAAAAAGGAAGACCGGGTTAAAAAACCCGGGTTTTTGCCGGGGCTTCAGTGTGAACACGGTATTAGTCAGCCAGAGCGTCGGCTGCATTACTTATTGAATAGGTAAGAGAGTGTAAGAGGGCAAATAAAGCTAAATCATCTATGACGTTAAAAGTAGCTAAAACAGAAAAGGAAGATGGATATTGTGCTGGAAGAAAGCTGCTATTCCTATACACTCAAGGGGTCTACCAAACCCCCAAGAAAAAGGTAATCTAAACAGCTCCCTGTGAGGATTGATACATGTAATGAAAAAGAGGAGGATGAAAACTGTATAAATTTAACTATTTCAAGAATAAAATAAGCGAGTAAAAACGATAATACACTAAAGCTGGCCATACACTAGGCGATTATCGGCCCGATCACATGATTATCGGGCAAATAATCGCTCTAGTGTATGGTACAGATCAATTTTTTAAACGCCAAATAAATGCAACAGAAACGCTCTGGTGATTATTTGATCTTTTGACATGTTTGATTTAAATCGAGAGAAAGCTCACGATATTTTAAGGGAGCAAATCAGCAAGCTGAATGGCTCCCTATTGTTCAGAGCTGCTGCTGCTTTATATCTATGTAGAAAAGCTCCTCTGACAGCTTTAAAGTATACCTACAAAGCTGTCAGAGCAGTCAGAGCAGCATAGTACATAGATATACAGCAGCAGCTATTGCAGGCAGTAATACAGATAAGAATCAGCCGAAGCCACACTTTACATCGGCTGATCCCTGTCTGTACTACTCCCTGCAATAGTCACTGCTGTATATCTATGTACTATGCTGCTCTGACAGCTTTACCGTATACCTTCACAGCTGTCAGAGCAGCTTTGTACATAGATATAAAGCAGCAGGAACATAGAATGCTGCCCCCTCCCCTCTGCTGCTAGGATTATCGGTCCCAGCAGGAGAGATGTATGGTGCCGATAATGGGACATTTCCCTAGCAGAAAATTGTCCAGTTTATCGGCCCACCCCCCTGCTGGGACCGATAATCATACTAGTGTATGGCCAGCTTAAGACAATGAAAACTCCTGGCAATGAAACATCTAGCAGATATAATAAATAAACAGGATAAGTCCATTATATCCGGTCATATGTACCCAGGTAGAAGAGTCTTTCACTGCAGGGTCCCCTTTTTAGATTATTTTAGAATGCTATTGCCAACTTCTCAGAAGTGGGACCTAGCGCTTATCCTTAAACTCTATTACCTTTTTATGCCACTTGAGCTGTTAATTGTTATAGTTAACCAATTTCCTGTAGTGTTTCATTACATTATTTTGGTATTAACTTTTAAAAGTACAAGGAGATTGGAGTGAATATACATTAATGTTTAATAGTCATTTATATTAAAATAAACTGTAATTGCAAATGAACACAAATTCAACACAAAACGAGGCAATGGATTACCTAAACCAGCCAGTTCTTTCCCTTTGAAAACTTGCAAACACAGAGTGTACCCGAGTTCTGTTGACAAAACAGCAATAGCACTGTGCTTTATACCCCCATGCACGGAAGCTGCAATTCCCTGAAGAAAAGGTAGGGACCACACAATGAAGCTGATAACGCAGACTGTTACTGAGTGATGTTAATATTTGGCGTAATAACATGTTATTTTTTCAACAATTTATACAGTCATAGAACTTTTAAAAAGTTTAAAGGCTAGCAACATGCAATTACAATTCCATTAGTAAATAGGCAGTTAAAACCCAGTAAAAAATACATTAACAGTACAATGCAGGGAAATTGTTAAGAAAAACATTTAAAAAAACAAACAAAATATATTAAGCTAGTTATGCCTACAAGTCTGCTCTGCTTAACATTAGTAGATTTACACACGACGTATACCCATGTCAGCTTGCGCTTCAGCATAACAAAAGCTAAGGTGGAAATTTGGTGATGCATAAGCAGATTTAGCCTGCTTTAGGTAAATATATACATTTACTTCAGTTCAGTTTAAAAGTGTTGCCTAATATGTACTTCTCCAGGGCTGCACCCACTCTCTGGAATAACCTTCCTTGCTCATTAAGACTATCCACTACCCTACAAACTTTCAAAGCGCTCCCTTAAATCTCATCTCTTTAGACAAGCTTATCAAATTCCTCAACCTTCCCAAGTTTTATATACCATATTACCAAAACATTTTTTCCTTTCTTGTACGCATTATTAACACAAACCTACACACACACACACACACTGCCTCTCTGTATTCTAAAATTCCCTCATCTCTGTTACTAAAACTGCTGTGTGGTTGGATCATACAAAGCACTGAGCACTTTTACCATACACCCTGGCTGGCTCCATTGTGTGATATATAGCACTTGCCCTGATGTATCAAACCCACTGTCCTATAGAGTGTAAGCCTGTGGCCGGGTCCTCTTACCCACCCAGTCTGTCTGTTATTACCCAGTCTTGTATATACTAATTGTTAAAAATGTAAAGCGCTACATAATCTGTTGTCCCTGTATAAAAACCTGTTAATAAATAAATATGCTTCAAGTTACCTCAGTAATGACAACTATATCCTGTGATGTGCTGTCATGAGTGCTCAGTCTGCAGATGAAAGCTACAATTTCCTCCAATCTGCCAGGCTACACACAGCAAATCTCAATCAGGAGCACATTTTATGCAAAAACATTAATCAATCAACAGCAATAAAAATTGGAAGAACAGTCCCTTCTAACAGGCTACAAAAATAAGGAGCAAGCAACCTGCAGAACTGCAGTTATTGTGACAGCAGGAGTTGGGAAACTACAACTCTCAGCATGCCATCTGACAAAAATGATGGGATTATGTAGTACCACATAACCTGGAGCGCCGAATGTTGCATATAATTGCTAGAGCATATAGAGGAACCTTACTCCCATGCTGCTGTATGAATTGTATATATACAGATTACCAGAGTGTAAACATGGATTACAAACACATTTATCAAGTAGTCTTAAATGGCCAATGTGTGTTATTCTATCTTTTTCCCTCTACAGAAAAACTATTCCCAACCTTTTTAGGGTGAGTACCAGTTGTACACTACGAAATCATGTCATGTACCACTTTGCTTATCATGAAGACACACACCCACGAGCCAAATACATTTTTTTCAGGACATTTTTGCAGTTTAGCTCTGAAGATATTTTATTAATTACGTCCTTGACCATTTAGCATCATACTTCCCTTCATATAACCTTGTCCAGTTGCCCTGAGTACCACCTGACAGTGGTCCAAGGACCCTTCCCTTAACACAAAAAAAAGAAAATATTTTCTTTCTAATGATGTGCAAAACCTGAGCACAGAAGACTGGAGATGAAAAACTATTGCCTTGCGTAGTAGTACACTTCATTTAATTGTTATATACAGACATCAGTATGGTTTAACTCAAATTTGTATGCAAGATTTGACATTTTTTCTCTGTTTAGAAAATGTCTTGCTTGTGCCAGTGAAAATGGAATACATGCATTTTTTTTATTTTATTTGGACATAGGAACTGTTTATTGTAAAGTTATAATTGCCAAAATAAAATGTTTCCAAATAGAATACACGAACATTCACAAATATTGACAAATGAATCTATATTTTAAAAGAAAAGAAAAATTTCAAAATTCATGCATATAACTTTTTTTTTAAAGAATGGATTATTATTATGATGCCTAGAAATTGGCTTCCTTAAGGAACATTTATAAAAACTGGTAAAAAGAATGTGTTTTTGTCGCTCATTGCAACCAGAACCTGCTTTGCAAAAAAAAAAATAATGGGGAAAAAAAATAATGGGATTTCTGGCGTGAAGGCACCTTGGCGAGGAAAACGAAGGTGGAAAGTGTTATTTTTTTTTTTTTTAAACACTTGGGAAATATATATCGAAACTCTCGCATCTCCTCTAAAGACCCATATACACTATAACTGAGTACACCACGTGGTTTCTGTCTCAGATGCTGAGTGGAGGGAGACCCCCTTGTCCAACTCTGAGCAACTTCCGTTATTGTATGACTGCTCAGGAGTTTCTGGTGTTGTTGGGCACCCGTGCAATAATTGTACAATAGCTATTGTGAAATCCCCCTGACAAGTGGGATTTCTGTGCCTTAATAAAATTGCTGTTTTAATTGTAATATATGGCTCATCTGTAAAATAGAAGTCATTGGAAATATGTGATATTTGTATAAATAAAGATTTAAAAAAAAAAACCACAATAATGGGAGTTCAAATTAGTAGTACTATTTCCTTGTTATTTCAGTCTAAGTCATGGCTTAACAAATACCAGCTCACAGGAACGACTGGAAATTGGGACCTGATGATCGGATTCGCCTGAGAAGCAAGTCAGTTTATGCATGGAGTGACTGGTGAGGTCACCACACAGCCTCTCTCTTTCTTGCTCACCTGCTGAAAACTACTGGGAAGCAGTGTGATGCTGACTATCCCAAAATTTTCAAAAGGCGAGCAATTGGCTGCCACAGGAGAACCTCCAGAATCATCAGGTAGACAGTACGCGCTCTGAAGGATAAACAGAACGTTTGAGAAGACGAGGGCAAGTAAGTAAGGTGGCTGGTGGCTTATCTCATATTTGTACAAATATGCGTAACGAACATTTCTGTGTTTTATTTTACAGATAGAGCAGTATAGTTTGTTACTGGTTTATGGCAGTGTGCTGAGGCAATTTTTCCCTTTGTTTCTGTGGCTAGCAGGTTAACCCCCTGCCTTTCATGCACCCGTTTAACATTTACTTAATAAATTGATTGAGCAGCTTCCATTCTGGTTTTATCAAGTAAGTAAGTAGGTTAGTAAATGGTATGGTTTGTGTGGTTGATACAGGAGAGAAAAAAAACTTAGCCGCCATAAAACCCATTACCTAAATTCTACCAAAATTTGTGGAGCCTTGGCATAACAGACAAGCATCATATAATTCACACCCTGTAAATGCTGTGTTAGTAGGACAAACTAACGTCACTGAAGGGTATTGTGAAAATTGTCAGCCTAAGTCAGTTATATATGAATGTGAAGGAAACAATGGTTTTAATAGTAGAACTGTCAAAAGAGCATTACAACATCCTTGAGAAACTTGAAAGGTGACCCAACTTCCTCAATTACTAAACTGATCATCAAAAGAGTACATTACCTCATTGCCAAGGTCACAGTCATTTTCATCATTCAACCAGCTAAAAATAAATTATTGCAATCCACAGCATAGACCATGTTAATATGGAACCAAAATAAAGAGAACCCACATTTACTATAAAACAAACACAAAAAAAGATAAGTGTCAGATGTGCATATTTCTAAATCAGTCACATTCAATCCTTCTACAAAAGTTTCTATACTAATACCAGGCATAGGCCACCAGCATTACTGCAGATGTCTTAAAACTACAAGTCCCATCATGCTTTGCCTGGTATCACCTATGTATATGCTATTGAAACATGCTCTGAACTGTAGTTTTCCCACACGTGGGGTTAGATTTACTAAATTGCAGGAATGTGAAAGTGGAAATGTTGCCCATAGCAACCAATGAGATTCTAGCTCTCACTTTCCTATTACATAATAGAGAATCTCAATTGAATCTGAGTAGGTGCTATGAGAAACATCTCCACTTTTCCTTTTCCGCAGTTTAGTAGCGAAGCCCTAGCACCTGGAGTACCAAAGATTGCCTATGGCGGACAACATAAATATTGCTGGAACAGTAGGGAAAAAGGGTGACGGCGGAGGATATTTACTCTACATAGCAGATTTCCTGTCTTTCTGCACCTCAAATCATTAACACAAAAAATACATTCTCATCCAGGTGCACAGAAAATGTGAAATATCTTAACGCTGCACTGACACATCCAAGTTTCTATTCTTTGAATTCTCCTAGATGAATTCCAGGCTCCGCATTTTCCCATTACAGCACTGTGCGAGGTACATTCAAGTTCTAAGGTCACCTATTTTCCTTCTGAAAAGCACATAAACAAATAAGCTGAAACTACAGTCACTTATCAACATGTGTTACTCTATCAACACACATCTTCCCCAATGTGTCTGCCAAGACTGCATGGCAAAAGTGAACCCTTTTTTTTTGGGGGGGGGGGGGTAGTTAAGACCACTAGAAAACCACTTCTTTGGTTCATTGTAGCATGACGTTCTGCCTTTTTCAAACTTTCACACAAATGAATGAACATTTGTCATATCCATAAAAACTTCTCCACATGTTTAACTTACAATAACACACAGTTTATCGCCATTTTTAGTGTAGAAAAAGCTCCTACTGGCAGCTGATGCCACATGCATTCTATGTACTGGATGGTGCTGCCATCATTTACAACATACCCCAAGTTCTACTTGCTGCCATTTTTGAGGAGGGGGAGACACCATACGAATGAAAAGCACCTTGTATTAAGGCAAGGACCGTAGACTACAGGTTCTAATTGCCCTCCCACTACTCCTCTTCCTCTACAGCCATTTTAAACTGGCATACACAAACAGACTCTCTATTTCCATACAAGTGAGTGGGAAAATGCTCCTGTAGCAGCCTTCATGCATTCTATTTTTTAGGTTAAATTTCCATTTAGAAAGTACCAACAAGTTGGTTTGATTTATAAAAAAAAAAAAAAAGGTTACTTTACCCAGCAGTGCTCAGGTGGTATAAAGTGGGTACTAGTGAGATACAGCAAAGGAGGATTCTAAAAACAATTTGCCTTAAACTGCTGTCCATCTAGCAGAAAAGAAACTCACTGTGGGACAGAATTATTTAGATTTAGGGATTAATTAATGAAATATAAAAGCAGACTTTTTTTGTGTAGCACTACAAATGAGCATAAACAAACAGCTACATTTTCCAGAAATACAAGTTTAATTGCACTGGCTACATGCCACCTAAGATATGTCCAGCCCGGCTTCAAATCAACCATACAGTTATCTTTCAATCAATGCTCATAACATTTTATGTGGTCAGTGTTGGGATTTATTTATGGCTTATACAATAGAGGCAGATCCTTGTGACAAACCAGCAAGTCTAGGAAGTTAAACAATCCCAAACAGGAAGAAGTTACAAGTAGTGTGTTGTGATTAAAGTTATTCATTTTAATGGACATTGTGGGAATGAATAAATCTGTTTGTTAGAGATGCAAAACTCAAGATAGAAAATAACATTGTTTTATTAAGGAGTTAATATAAGAGAAGTAGTAAATAAGTTGTTCATGTTGCAAATGCAGCCAATCTCTAAGCATCTGCTATACACACACACTAGAGCGGGGTTAAGTGCATTTGGCACTCCAGGTGATGCGAGACTACAACTCCCCACATGCTCTAACATCCCAAGTATTGCATATACCTAGCACAATATTTAGAGTGCCACAGGTTAAGTATGCCCACTTTGCTACAGTTTACACTGTTACTATGCCACGCATCTGCCATCTTCAAGAGGTAAGCCATTACATTCTAGTATGGTTGTCCCCCAATACAGCAGGTGAAATAAGTATTGAGCACATCAACATTTTTCTAAGTAAATATATTTGTAACAGGACTATTGTAACAAAATTTTCACCAAATGTCAGCAACAACCCATGCAATCCAGACATGCAAATACTTCAAACCATAGATGTCTAGAAATTTAGTTATGTATAATAATGTGAAATGACACAGGGAAAAAGTATTGAACACATTAAGAAAGGGAGGTGCAAAAAGGCATGGAAAGCCAAGACACCAGCTGAAATCTACCAGTAATTAGAAAGCAATCCTGCCCCTTGCCAGTGCAACTTAATATAAGCTGGTTCAGACCAAACTGATGGCCTATAAAAATGGGTCACACAAGAAACATCTCATGCTGGGTAAAAGCAAAGTGCTCTCTCAAGACCTACACTACCTTATCATTGCAAAACATACTGATAGCTTTGGTTACAGAAGTATTGCTAAACTTCTCAGTGTTCCAGTGAGCACTGTTGGGGCCATAATCCGGAAGTGGAAAGAACATCAATTCACCATAAACCAGCCACGAACAAGTGCTCCTCACACAATTTCTGACAGCCGAGTGAAAAGAATTATGAGAAGAGTTGTCCAATGTAGAGCTTCAAAGAGACATGGAATTAGCAGGTACAATTGTTTCAAAGAAAACAATAAGTAATGCACTCAACCGCCATGGCCTGTATGCACGCTCACCACACAAGGCTCCATTGCTGAAGAAAAAAATGTTGAAGGTCGTTTAAAGTTTGCTGTAGAACATTTGGACAAGCCTGTAAAATACTGGGGGGATGTAGTCTGGTCAGTTGAGCCCAAAATTTAACTCTTTGAAGGCCATAAGACACAAGTTTGGTGGAGAAATGGCACTGCACGTCACCCCAAAAACACTATACCAACAGTGAAGTTTGGAGGTGACAACATCATGGTGTGGGGCTGTTTTTCAGCATATGGTACTGGCATACTTCATGGAGTTAAAGGAAGGATGAATGGAAAAATGTACAGAGACATTCTTGATAAAATCTGTTGCCTTCTACCAGGATGCTGAAGATAAAACGAGAGTGGACATTTCAGCAAAACAATGATTTTAAACACAGACTCAATTGGTTTCACAGAAAGAAAATTAAGCTAGAATGGCCCAGTCAACTAACTGGTTCAAATCCAATTGAAAATCTATGGAAATAACTAAAGATCAGAGTTCATAAAAGAGGCCCATGGAACCTTTAAGATTTGAAGACTGTGTGGAAGAATGGGCCAAAATCACACCTGAGCAATGCACGCTACTAGTTTCTCCATACAGGAGGCCTGTTGAAGCTGTCATTACCAACAAAGGCTTTTGTACAAAGTATTAAATAAATTTCAGTAAGCGTGTTCAATACTTTTTCCCTGTGTCATTTCACATCATTACACAATTTAATTTGTGGACATCTAAGGTTTGATTTCTTTACATGGGTTATTGCTGACATTTGGTGAAAATTTTATTACACTAGCCCTATTATAAATGTATTTACTGAAAACAACGCTGACATGTTCAATACTCATTTCTCCCTCTGTATATACCTTGACACAACACTGGCATGATTAAACAGTGTACTATTAAAAATTAATTATGCCACAAATACTACTTATATCTGTACAGGAGAAGCAATGTATAGATACACTTTTTTAACCCTTCAGAAAAAAATAACAATACAGTTTGGTCTTAATTTGATCCAGTAATGGTTCTCAGTAAACCACTGAGGTATGAAGCTGTCTATTCCACAGGTAATGAAAAAGCATTCCTTACATCAGCGTTTCTGGAATCTGTCTAGTGAATCCAACAGCCCCCATTTCGTGAAATCATTGCTGTCTAAATGGGTTAGACTAAAAAGATTTCAAAAAGCATTGATCCAAAAGCAACACACTTCTGGCATGTAAAAGCTTAAACTTCCAAAGCACTTAATGCAGCTCGTGTGTGATTGGACCAGTATTTGTAACGTCTATGTGCGTAATTACTTCACATGAACGTACATACTGACACAATAAAATGCCTTAGGTCAGCTTTAGTAACAGTTACCCAGGCAGATACATACCCACTACACCAGGGTTCCTCAACCTTTTTTGGGGAGTACCAGTTACCCACTATGGAATCAGGTGAAGTATCACTTTGAATATCACACAGACACGTACAAATACCCTCCACCTATATATTTATACATTTTTGTGGGTTTATTTTTTTTATGTATTTTTCCAATAATTATGAGGTGCATTTTCTAAATATGATATTTAACCAACCAAGATGTTTTAATAAATACACCCTCTGCCAGCTATAATACAAATACTGCTGCCATCTCCATACCCAGTCACCCCGAGTACCAACAGACAATGGTTCAGGTACTAGTACCACTGGTTGAGAACTCCTACACTACACTATTATTTACACATATATGTAATGATTTTGAGATACATAGTCCCTCTGCCAACTGCCTAGTTAAAATACAAAATGGTTGCTACCTCCATATATCCACCCAGTTGTCCCAGTAGTGGTCCACATATTACCATATTGTCTAATATATCGGGTGGGCATCAATAACTTTAGTGGACAATGAAAGTTGCTATACATGTAGCTGTCACTTAATCAGAATACAGGATGCAGGAAAGGGAAACAACTTAATCTTTCCAATACCGAGTAAGTTAGGTCTATATCCATAAAACTATTTACAAAGGGAACCATTATTTACCTTTGATATTGTTAGAAAAACGATCTGCTATCCAATGTATTCAAGTATAGCAAACCCTTTCATCTTACAATTTAATTCTTCAACCATGAGTATATAAAATCAGTGGTACCAATTCAACCAAGTCTTCTGCCAGAAACAAAAAGACACCCATGCAAGAACTGTGGACACACACAAAATGTATATCATTCTTTCCATAAGTAACCAAAGGCCAGAGTTCGGCAAGTGTCCTTTACTTTATTAACAGGATCCAAACGTCTTCAAATATGCACTTTAACAAAGGACAGACATATAGATGGAATAAAAAGGATCTTATAAGCAAGCCTTTCCAAGGCTGCAGCAAATAAAACAGCCAATCATGTGTTCAGTGTTATTTACATTCGTAGTTAAGATATTGTCACCTAACACTTGTTGATGATGAGCTACATAGATTGAAAGGGTACAAAGTAAATGAGGTACTGGCCTGATGCATGATATAAAAACTTGTGTTTGCATTAACCAAATTGTAGAAGGCCTTGCCTGGTTATAGTGAGCAGCCACTCAGCACCTTGAGGACTCACAGAAATATTTGTATATCCCCCCATATATTACAGAGAGGATCGTGGTAAAATAGTAACAGAGAATTGTAGTGTCCCTGATCCTCAGCTTGTAATTCAGAGAATGGATGTGACCCCCAGCGCTGCTGACAGCACCCCTGCCCCTATATAAATCCTGGGCCCTTACCGTATGCACGCCTCTCTCCCTGCAGATCACAGCACCGGATCCTCTCAGTAATGATGTCCGTTCTGCGATATCCGTCGAAGCCAGGAGCAGTGGAGTGTCAGCCGGGCAGGATTCGCAATGTGTCCGCCATTTTGTGCACCCCCTGCTTACACTTTGTTTTCTCTACGCTCCTAATGCGCTCACTGTGGCCGACGCCACCGGGGCCCGGGCTCTATCTCACTGCGGCCCGAGAACCATGTCCCGAGAGGTCCCTGTGTCCCCGGCTGGGGTGTGCGCGGCTGCTCCTGGGATCTGGCCGGATCACTCCTCCTTCTCGGACATAGCGGCCACGCACGGTCCTGGCAGGGAAGAGCG
>WWET01000727.1:410998-421012 GCA_011038615.1 Limnodynastes dumerilii | reverse complement strand
AGTGCACATACTCTGGAAATATATATATATATATATATATATATATATATACATATCTATTACACCGTTTTTACACTCCTCCATATTTGCCAGGATGACTATGCTTCAGTACCTTCCTGACATGTAGTGCAATAATCTATTTATACATACTACAGTTTTTGGTGCTGGCAGCAAGCTATATAAACACCTCTGTATATATCAATCATTAGTTTTACACCTTTCATTTTAATCTAGATATATTAAGTACTAAGTATTTACGTTAATACTAAGCACTAAGGGCCGGATCCAGAACTACGTCTGTCTTCCATAGACGGACGTAATTCGATGAACAATAGCTACTGCGCATGCGTAGTAACTGGTCTAAAAGACCGCATATACGCAATCTACGTATCGAAACGATACACAGCTTACGTACAATAGCTACTACGCAGGCACAGTAGCTATTGTTCGTTGAATTACGTCCGTCTATGGAAGACGGACGTAGTTCTGGATCTACCCCTAAGTATTTACATTCATAAAATTAACTATATTGAAGAGCATAGTGCCTGCAAGTGAATCCAAATTAGACACTGCAGAATTTGGATCAAAGTGACAACTGCAACCAGAGTTTTTCCTTAAGCATTTTCCAAATAGAATTTTATCTCCCCCCATTGCCACCACAGAAACATGGTTTACGCACTATTAAATTCTCAGCTGATTAAATTAGGCCACATAATGAGGATTTACTGTATGCCATATGATGCTTGAAGAGTTATATTAATTATCATAATTATATGATGGCAGATAATTTAAGGATAGTAAATGTTCATTTGCCACTTCTACATAAAGTATATTTTACAAAATGTTCCACAATTCTGTGACTTTCTGTTCAAGTATTGCCAGCCAGATCCTTAACTTTAGTTTGCCGTAATGTAACTAAAGTGCTGCCTTGATGTTGATTGCAGGAGGAGTCAAGGTAATTGTATTCTTTGCATGCAGGGATATATCTTTGAATTGTTTACTGCACACAGATACTGACCAGCTTTACTATCACACTGTTATTTAGACTTGGGATAGGAAACATCACCTCTTAACTCTAATACTGTTTGCAACAGATGAACTATGACTCCCCTGCAATCAACATGGTTTAGCCCAGGAGTAACTAAGTTCAAGAACTCACTGAAGTCTGGATCCAGTCCAAGGTGCATGCAGTTGCAACCCATTCAGACCCTAACGCAACTTGAGCTGCAGGTCATGTCACAGCTGGCCATACACTAGTGTGATTATTGCTTCCAGCAGGAGGTGACCACTCATCTCTCCTGCTGCAACCAGTAATCCATGTATGACAAGAGGCCCTTGCAAGTGATTGGCTCTGCAATGATTGGATGCTTCAGCCCGATATAATTTATGCATGCCATACGATCAAATAATCAGAGCAGAGCGTTTACAGTACAATTATTGACCTATTCCATCTTGACCACTCCTTACAGCAATTATTGTCTCAAACTCAATAATTGATCGGGCCAATAATCACTGTAGTATAAGGCCAGCTCTGGTCTGGTGGGCTAACATTTCCGTGCATTAGATTTTCAGACTTCAAATGCAGTAGTAAGGTTATGATATCGCTGCTGGAGTATTGTGGTGTAAGATATACACAGTGAATTGTTAAGTAAAATCATTATATTGTTTTATTGCATAAAATGCTCACACTATTTCTGGTATACAATACAGTGTACCGCCCTACTCCTGCACCACATATATGGTCACCTAGCTGAATTGAGCTTGGCTGCTTTGTGTTCATGCCTTACTTGCATTGCCATACAGAGGTAGCGGTGTGTGTACCTTTCGATCGCACACAGCCTGCCCAGAATTTCCACCCACATGTGCTACACTCTCCGGTACTAGAGCCTAATTGCTGAAAATAGGACTTCCGAAAGTTTCTTTTCCAAAGTCCAATTTTCGAATACTTACCGCTTTCTACTTTTTTAGTGAATGGGAGAGTATGCTGTACCCATTCACTTTCGCAATTACCGTTATCCTCCCGCCGCCTTTGATATCCCTCCGTTTGCAACTGGCTGGGAGAAGTCTGATTTTTCGAAAATCAGACTTTCTAAGCGGGGACCCGCACCCACATGCGCTGCATTCTTAGTTGTCAGCACCTCTGGATCAAGCATGTAGTGTTTAACCAAGCGAGGTGTCTCCAGATCCTCATATTCCAAATGCAATAATGCTCAAGGAGGTGATTTTATTCAGTGTAAAGTCAGTGAAATATGAACTAAAAATAAAATGGAATAAGGATAAATGTATATTTGCATGGTAGAGTTTTAGTAATCAGCTGGCAATGCACAGGTACTTTGAGCATTTTTTACTTCTATTAATACAGTACATTATAGTTTCTATAATATTAGATGTCTTTTTCTCCTGCATCTCATGCTGGGGACAATATAAAAGGAGTAATGTCCCCAGTTCATATGATTATGCCACTGATAGTAGTGCATCCAGAGCTTTCTCTGTCCTCTAGTGCCCTCCTCCTATGTGTCCCCTCGTCTCCTCTTTTCCTAAACCCCTGTTTGAGAGGGATGTTAAAAACCTATTTTCATATTTATTCTGAAGCTAATAGTAGAAAGAAAGATGGTACAGAAGAAGAACGGAAAGAGGGCAACGGTTGACTTAATATATTTATTATTCTTAGGAAATTTCTACAATCAAGGGGACATTCGTAAGAAAGAGTTGATTGACAGCTGTTTTGCACTAGGAATCCCTCCTTCTAATGTTGCTCTTATTGACCACAGGTAACTAGCTTGATACCAGTGTTATATTTAAGTTTTATGTTAAACTGTCTAACATATTTTGCATCAGTTTCATTGCATGTAAAAACCAGAAGTGATAATATACAGGTTACTGTACAGAAACAAAGCAAAACATAGAGAAAAGTAGTCTTGCGTCTTTAAAAATGCACTTATGTGACTGCTTTCCTTTTAAAGGCCTTGTTTCTTTATCATGTGCTCATTCCTCCCAGCGCTACCATATGGCACAGAAAGGCTAAACAAACCCCGACCATAGATATTCCCAGACTCCATCCTGATCCACTCCTGTAAATAGCCATATTTCATAGTTGCGGACTCTCCGGAATAGAGACTCCCAAAATTTGAGGATTTGGAATCCCCGGAATCTCCTGCAGTGGGTTTAAGGCAGTGATTTAATACAGATTGCTAGCTTAAGTCCTGACCCCTGCCCATCAATGATGTGATCAATAGCGTGACTAAGGATTGTACATGTCCTGCTCTGCTTCATGAGGTAGCTCTTTGTAGTCTAGATTTATAGTCATACATGCCATTTTCCTACTAAACACCTAAATATTGTCCTGCCATAGTAGATGTCCCTGATGAATGCCTCACATGTGCTAATCTTTGTGAAAGTGAAGGTCACACTGATTTTCCTGGTTGGAGCTAGTTGTTTATGTACACAGTATGTGCAGTGTTTAGTTGTACTCCACATTCAGGTTAAACCGCACCTATTGCTGTATCAGCTATATGTAAAGGGGCTCGATCACATGGACTGTGACCATGCGTCATTTCTCTGATGCTGCCAGTGTATCAGCTATATGTAAAGGGGCTCGATCACATGGACTGTGACCATGCGTCATTTCTCTGATGCTACCAGTATATCAGTTCTCTCAGCTCTCTACATTGTACTTTTTCTTCTCCCCAAGTGGCCTATTTCATTAATGGGTTGTAATATGTGCACAGTGCCATAGGGGCAGATCCAGAACTACCTTTCCATTACGCTTACTAGCGTAACTACTATGCACTCCCCAAGGCACTCCCCTCGCTCGTACGTACTTTAGCCGTTTTACGCTTTCCAACCCCTACCTTAACTTTTCCAAGTGTAACTCCTGTCTGACGTAATGGCTGCGCGTACTTACGCACCTAAGCACTCCCATACTGTCCGATTTAAATGCTTCATCCGAAGCGTAATTACGGGTGTCGTATGGCTGGCACGCCCCTACGTACATAGTTACGCTCTTGTTACCTGACTGGCCCTTACGCTCTGAGTTACGTGGCGTAACATCTGCCGTGTGCATGCGCAGTAAGTACTAATGGGCGCTTGTACGCTAGCGGCTAGTGTAAATTTACTTGGGTAATTAGTTCTGAATCTACCCCATAGTGTGTAAGCTAGTGGCAAGTGATATACAGGACATAGGGCTGCATCCAGACTTAAGTAAGGGCTTGAAATTAGTTACTCCTGGGCTAAACCATGTTGATTGCAGGGGGTCAAGTTAATTGTATTCTTTGCATGCAGGGATATATCTTTGAATTGCTTACTGCACACAGATACTGACCAGCTTTACTATCACACTGTTATTTAGACTGGGGATAGGAAATATCACCTCTCAACTCTAATACTGTTTGCAACAGATGAAATATGACTCCCCTGCAATTAACATGGTTTAGCCCAGGAATAACTCATTTCAAGCACTAACCTAAGTCTGGATCCAGCCCATAGTGTGTAAGCTAGTAGCAAGTGATATACAGGACATTGTTGGTGTGGCCACATCTGTTAAGGCTGAAAATATTACAAATAGCTGGAAAAGAGGTGTATTGATAGTTCATGTTCCATTCATATAGCATTCACTTCAGTCCCTGTCCCCTTACATGTTGTAATCTAAATTGCTAATCACACTGAAACGCTAGGGTCCATTTTTACACTCACGACTATGACAGACTTACTAGACAAATATAGTCACAACACAGTTATATAATAATAATAATTGTAATAAAACTGAAATACTAACTGATTAAACTACAGCCTAAGAGTGGCTGAGCTCCCTGACTCCCTGAATTGTTAGCAGATGGCCAGTTTCATGAAGGCAAAGACTAGCAGTTAGCGAAGACAATGGGGCAGATCCTGAGCTACGTACACTAGTGTATTTACGCTAGCTGGAGACGTAAAAACGCTGTTTTGCATGTGCGCGGCAGATGTTACACCACATAACTCTGAACGTGCGTACCAGCCTACTATCAGCAATGTAACTACGAACTAAGGGGCGTGACAGCCATACGACACCCGTACTTATGCTTTGGAGGCGGGGTTAAGCATTTAAAACGTACAGTATGGGCATGCTTAGGCACTTATGTACGTGAAGCCTTTACGTACGTCAGCAGTTCCGCTTTGAAAGGTTAAGGAAGGGTTTGGCAAGCGTAAAACGGGCAAAGTACGTTTGTCCGAGGGGACTGCATAGTAATGACACTAGCGTGAATACGCGACGCGTTGTAACGTAATGGAAACGTAGCTCAGGATCTGGCCTAATATGACTTCAAAATAGGAGGCAAAAATGATGCTCTTGTTATGTCACAAACTTTAAGCTTTTTTATAAAGATGAAAAGTCAACTGATCTCCTATTCACAGTCCTCACAATAAATACCGAAACTATGAATTCACTGATCATTTAACAATGAATAATTATTGATGCTGCCATTTTTATTGGGAGATCGTTTTCCTGGCAATGATAGACACCCCCATGGGTGGAACTATTCACAGGACAAAACCATTTGGCAGTACAAGATACACCTGTTTTGGTGCTACACCTTGACAATTCTTGTACAGTCTCCTTGATACTCATTTGCATTAGTTGACAATCATGACCTTGGCATAGACGAGTTCATACTTGTACAAGTCAACACTGACAGCTCCTGTGTAGTATTAAAGCATAATGGCCAGCAGCAATGCTAACCACTGCTCCACTGTTCTGTCCCGGTCACAGGCTGAGTATATTTATGTTGTACTGTAACAAAACAACTACAAATAGTTATAATGGGGTAGATCCAGAACTATGTGTGCCGTACGTTTATTCGCGGAGCGTATTTTCGTGTGCGTAAATTCGTTACACTCCCCTCGGCACACCCCTTGCATGGACGTATTTTGTCAAGATACGCTGCCCAAACCCTACCTTAACTTTTTCACACGTAACTGTGTACGTCCGCTACGTGAACGTACGCAGCTTAGCACGCCCATACTGTACACTTTAAATACCACCCCCCGCCTACTTCACGTATTGCAGACGTATTTTGGACTAACGTAAATTTGGCACGCCCACACGTAAGTATTTACGTGAGACATACGTGAATCACCCATACGTTCAAAATTACGCTACGTGAATGTGCATATTTTCTATGGTGCGCAGTGCGTTCTAATCTGCGAATTTACGTCTCCGCCACGCGTAAAATCGCGGGGAAGCGTAGTTCTGGATCAGGCCCAATATTCTTAACCTTTAATATTCCAAGCTATAGTGAGCTAGGTGCACATTCTTATTCTAAAAACAAGACATTCATTTTGTAGTTCTATATTTTAATTATAAACAGCACAGAAGGGAAACATACAGTAAATGCTTGCAGGGGAGTCTGCATTATTTTCTCATGTTGCCGGATCCTCACTAACGGCCGACGGGAATTCCGTACATGTTGTTCATAATTCATAATAACTTAGGGTAGGAATCTGGACACGTAAGTGTACAGATTTACTACCGACAGCGGTGAGTGAACGGAGCGTGCACACCCTCCTCCGATGCCGGCCGTACTGACCTCGGGCGCCCGTAAGGTGCGTAGGTCAGGATCCGGCCCATGGTTACTTCAGTGGATTGCTTTGCCTGTTTTGGAACACGCTGCAGAAATAAAAATGAGTTTCATATGCATATGACTAGCATTTCCATTCATCTAATCAGAATAATTCTTCCAGTATATTTCTTGCATATAGTTTATTTTATACTAGATAACTGAAAATAAAAGTAATACTGCCTTTTAACATGTTGATGTATTTACCCTGTCATTATTCTTGCATAACAGATGTGTTTGTGTTATTAAATGCTCTTTGCCCCTTTCTCTGTTGTGTTCATTGTAAGTGATATTGATACTGTATCATAAATAGGAGTCTGTCATTTGTAAGCCAGCTCTGTGGTACTGTGTTCAACTTAAATGCCCCATTAATCTGATTTCATTAAACCCGGATGAGCTTGGCTGAAGAGGTGTTAGACAGGGTCATTTCCCCCTTTGGTCTCTCTGCAGCCCATCCTCCTCTCTGCATGGGGGAGGGTCCAGAATAACATAAATTAATAGGTCTGAGGGTTCAGGTTTGAGGCCATATTGGCGAGTCCTTGCATTTGCATGGTGGGGCAATGAATCAAGTGCGAGGTCAAATTACTTATGCACTGCATCAGCTTTAGGAGACAGCACAAATTCAATTTTTTTTACTTGACAGGAATTCATTTTACATGCATTCTATGACTGGATTTATATGGTCTCCTAAAGGTCATTTGTTGGCTTTGTTAAAGTGAAATGCAGAAAGAGAGGATGAGGGGAGAACTTAATAGTCTGCATCCACAGTATTCCTAGCTAATAGGAACGCCGCAGTGTCTTTTCTGTCATGTACAGCACACATGGGGTGTTAAGTCATGCATGTTGAATAGAATAGAGGACTCTTTATTTTTATTATATTTTTTTTATCAATAACAGGTAACATCAACACTTGCAGAAAACAAATAGTCTATGATATAGTCTTTTTGTTTATATAGAGGTTTTGTATGACTTTATAGTTCGCTAAATGCACTAAAAGCCATTTAAATACAAATTGAAGGCGTGTCTCTAGGTAAGTTAGCTCTCACTTTAAAAAAGGGGATCTATAACAACCTTTTCTTTTACCCTCGGCACACCTAAGCGCTTCCCAAAATTCCACGGCACACCAAAAGCAAGAATATACAAAAAAGCAGGAATTACAAAGTGCATACACGATAATTACATTCAATTGTTATTTTTTATTTGATAAATTTAACATTGCAGCTAATAACATTTTTTTTTCTAATAACTAAAATTAACTGTTAGCTTTTAACTATGACTAATATTATTATTATTTTTTTAATCAAGTAATTTTTATTGATATTTTGTATTTTTTATACACAACAAAAATTGAAACAACACAATGCACATAGACTATTGCTAACAAGCAAAACACCCTTCCCTTAAATAGCGCCTGTAACCCATATATTTAAAGAATAGTACTAAAAAGTATACAACATTCCATATACAAAATCACTATAAATAGATTATGCAAAACATAGTTCGTTAAAGGTTAATTATGTTCTAAACCATCATTTGATAAAGAGTCAGAAACATACAGGGTAATACCTGTATAATACATAGAGTCCAACCATGGAGTCCAGATCTTGTAAAATACATGTGGGGTCTTCCTAACCGAGTAAATAAACTTTTTGTGAGGTATGGATTCATTTACTAATGCAGTCCCTTAAAAGTGGAGGCGTGTCAGCCATCCATTTTCGTGAAACAGCGACCTGGCCAGTGAGAAGAGAGTGTAAAGATACCTAGAGGTAAACTTATCAAAACTAATATTAACTTTTAATTAACCCCCTTGATTATCACACTGTGCCCTCTTCAACAGTTGCCGCTTTATCATATTCTGTGCCCCTTCATCATACAGTGTTCCCCTTAATCACACAGTGTGCCCCTTCATCACACGCACACACTATGCCCCTTTCAACAGTTACCCCTTCATCCCACACTGTGCTCCTTCATCACACACACTGTGCCCCCTTCAACAGTTACCCCTTTATCACATTCACACTGTGCCCCTTCATCATACACACACACTGCGCCCCCTTCATCATGCACACACACTGTGCCCCCTTCATAATACACACACTGTGCCCCTTCATCATATACACACACACACACACACACACACATTTGCCCCCATCATCATACACACTTACTGTGCCCCTTCATTATACGCACACACAGTGTCCCCCTCATCACACACACGCTGTGCCCCCTTCATCATACACACACACTGTGCCCCTTCATCATACACACACACTGTGCCCCCTCATCATAAACACAGTGTCCCCTCATCACACACACACACACACTGTGCCCCTTCATGAAACAGACAGTGTCCCCTTATTACACACGCACACACTGTGCCCCTTCGTCATACACACACACAGTGTCCCCTCATCATACACACAAACAGTGTCCTTCGAAGATGGAGGTTGCTCAAATAAATCTATAAGGTAATTATACAGAAGGTGCGCAAAGCAAGGGGAGTTTGCACAAAAAACAAAGCAAGGCCTGGCACTCTAGCCATTACCCAACGACTAACCATAATCTACTATCTTTAAAATAAAAGTCAGAGAATTTGTTACAAATATCTGCATATACGTGATAAGCCATCCGCCACTTACAAGGCTTCTCTGTTAGGTAGTCCTAACTCTAAAAATTAGAGTCCCAATTATGGGTCATATATCATATATCTTTTTAAATTGAGAGTTCATCTCCGACAGAGGTCCCCAAGTCTCCAAAACAGCCACTCTGAGACAGCACCCCCTTCCAGCCACCATCCCAGACATGCTTTAAAACTCACTTCCAAGATGGAGTCACAGTGTCTCCTCTGCTCCTTTAGTTACCTCTTCTTTATTCTTTTATCTTTATCTGCATTTTGCTGTCTCTTTTCTTTCTTCCGGCTCCCCCTGAGCTCCTTCTCACTATGAATGTTGGCGTGATGATGTCACGCCCGGCCGACACGCAGTAAGAGCAGCAGACGTGAGGGGAAAGAGGGAGCCGTGTGCCACCACCGCCGAAAGATAAGTTTTTTTAAAATCATAGTGGACCAAGTCGGGGGGTTGGCAGGCCTGCGGCACTGTTAGCAACTTGCTCCGGCACACTGGTTGCGGAACACTGATCTATAATACAATATTAGGATTCTTGCTTCAGAGATTTTGAGAATTAGTAACACTTTAGCAGGAAAGCCTTGAAAGTAGAGGGTGTTTTTTTTTTTTTTTAAACTGACACATTTGAGGAAACATTACAAGATAAAATAAAATACACCACAAATAGGCTCACCTTAGATATAAATGAAAGTAGTATTTCTCAGAAGGAAAGAATGTATAAACTGTTGTCTGGGTTTTAATTTTTAGTTTTAGGAAAAAATGGGGAGAAGCTATGTGTGTTTGCTATAGAAACAGTTGGG
>WWET01000727.1:387451-398357 GCA_011038615.1 Limnodynastes dumerilii | reverse complement strand
GTGGAGGAGGGTGGGTGTGAGGGTGTGTTAGTGTGAGTAGTATAGGTAGAGTAGGGTTGGTGTGAGGTGTGTTAGTGTGCGTATTATAGGTGGAGTAGGGTAGGTGTGAGGGTGTGTTGGTGTGAGTAGTGTAGGTGGAGTCAGGTAGCGCCCACCAGCAGTAACGTGAGCGTAGGGACGCTGGATCTACGATCGGGCGTTTCCATAGTAACGCCGGGCACCATCTGCCCGGCGCATGTGCATTAGAGCTACGGCCGCCGTGCTAGCGACGGCGGCTGTAGCTCTGGATCAGGCCCAATGTCCTCGCAGGTAAAAGGAATCTTGTTAGGCCATTTATGCACAATTTGCTCAGTATCACTTTGAGAAGGTGCTGAATCTAGATCAGTAAAGGACCTGTTAACAAATTTGCCTCTACGAATATTCTTAAAGCGTCTTGGTGAAGCTGCAGAATAAGATGAAGCCCAGAGATACATCCTGTTGTCCTTATAGTCGTCCTTAACAACTTTATACTTTTTCTTTTTAAACGCAATCAATTCTCTCTCAAATTTTCGTTGAGAATCGGACAATTTCAAGTTCCAATCAACAGATTTATCAGCTGCAAATACAGTACTAGCCCTAGCAGACACATCAGTAATATCCAGAATTAACTTATTCAATGGTTTAATCATTGATCTACTGTATATCTGTTCCGTATATGGCACCATTTTTGACAAAAGGTCTTGTCACTTCTGCCAATCAATGGCTGGTTGTTTAAACGAAAGCATCGTGGAATACATTTTCCATTATAATATTGAGATAAAGATAAAGCATGTAGTTTGAGTTCAATCTGTTTTTTACTAAGACGTAATAGATCATGATAAAAATCAATTGACGTATCAACATCAAATGCCAGCAAACTGGTAGAAGCACAGAAATACAATTGCAGAGAGGAGAGGGTAATAGGACATGTTAGCAAAATATTATCTTAGTCAGTGGTGCAGCTTTAACCGGTTTTCTTTTCAACACAGCGTTCGTGCATGTATTTTGCATTCTAATAATTTTTCAGTGTCTATTCGTGTGAAGACTTTGTTATCATACCCAGTGCAGCATGACTTGGCTTATTTTTTTTCCCCAATAGTTGTTAGTTTGTTTGACATTCTTTTTGCAGTTGTGTTTCACATGATTTTATTGTTATTTAGAATAGGATAAAGTAGCATGACATACTTATCATGTAATTGTTATCAATCAACAGACAAAATAAACTGCACAGTCACATATAATTACAGTTTTGACAAGATTGATTTAGTTCACTATATGGGTTTTGTTTTTTAAGTAAGATATCATTGGCTAAAACAGCCACCCACTACAGAGACTTTGGGCCGGATTTACAGGTAAGAGTGAGTTAGGTGCAGCCGGCTCCACACCTAAGTTTCCCGTCCAGACTCACCACCCGCCCCCCTGTTTTTGGGCGCCTAATGGCACTTAAGATTGCTTTCGGCTACCTTATCTTCCTGTGCGCATTTTTCTTCTTAAGATGGAAAATATTCTCAGAGAATGCCTCGCGCCCTCCCCCGCCTCTTTTACATACCTTCCCCTACCTCTTCTAAAAATTTCCCCCAGGCTTCCCTGCCTCTTTCTTCTTAACCAACTACAGCAGTCTTTAAAGATCGCACATAGTCAGTCTATGTACCTAAGTGGCACGTAGACAGCGTAAATGACCTACTACACATTCGTAGTAGGTTATTTCTTGAAAAACCGCCCCTAAGATTCTGTGTTCTCTGCTGAGAAGATCCTAAATAAGCATTTCCACAGAAGATCAATGGAAAAGATGGGCCGTATTGACACATAAGAAGCTTCTGCTTCTTAGGTGCGTATATTTACAAAATGACCTACTTTGCATGCCTAGTAGGTCATTTCCGCAGTCTACATACCAGTGGTTTAAGTAGCAAGAGGCGGCCTAATGCCGCTTGGGTAGTGTTTAGGTAGAGGTGGGAGGGGGAGGGGTTTAGATTAGCCGGGGAGGGCAGGAGGAGGCAATGTCCATGCAGAGTTTCTTTAAGAAGGAAACTACGGACGGTAAGATAAGGTAGCCCTGTGGCACTCTTAAGTGTCATAAGGTACCTAAAAACGAGGTTCAGGTTTAGTGCTGGACGGGTGAGTTAGGTGCAGATCTTAACTCACTCTTAAGTATGAACACGGCCCGTTATCTTTTCTCTTATTGTGTATTTCAATTATATTTACAGTTGTAATAGTGACAGACATTTTTATATGGATTGAAAGGGCCTGATTCATAATTAAGTCCGTAAGTCTCTTACGTAAGTCCCCTTGACGTGTAACATCGGCGAATGCGCGCGCCAGATGTTACGTGTAGTAAGTCCTTCCCCTGCGGAGATAGCCCTCCAACTCTGCAGCTACACTTCCCTCATTATTATACCTCATGTACTGGTTGTATTTCTTGATGTCTCACTGTTTAATTTCCTCTTTTGTTTTTATTTATTTTTCGATGAGCATCGTAATCTTGTGTTCTTTGATTACAAGTAAAATTCATGACTGGATAATACACAGAATTCCACACAGATTAGTGTTGCCAGCAGTTCCTGGAAACTGTGTTCTTTCATAACCCTGTGACATAAACAGTGTAACCCCAGCAAGGCAGTTTTCAGGAATGAATTGCATCACTGCCAGGGACCTTGTCTCCTTGTCTTTACTTCACAATTCATTGCCTTTTGTAGCAAAGCTGCACATGGGAACATCAGTGTTGTCTTCTACATATCTGCCAGAGTCTGGATAGAGAACACTGCTGAAATAAAGGCATTCCCCTACAAATATGTCAGCCAAAAACAATTGTAACCGAATTGGTGACATCTTTAAATCCGTTTCATTTGGATATAAAACAAAGTTTTTCCTAAGTTTTATAAATGATTATTTCTAGTAAAAAAGTGAACAAACAATAGCGCTATAAACCCAAATACAAATATACAATTAAATACAAAGATATAAAAATCTGTGACAAAGCGAAATGATAAAGTCCTGATTGATCAGGGGCTGCCTTGCCCATAGGGTGTCTGGTAGTTCCCCCGGAAATAAATAGATAAAAAGATGAAGATAAAACAGGGGCAGCCAATAGTGCAACAGTTCATATGTGAATAAAGTGCATGTGCTTCATATAGAGTGGGCCAGAGATAAGATATAATGGTATCTTTTCCCGTGGTTCTGGAATCTTTATGTAGCAGGAAGCTCATCCAGCATGGCAAGTGGGAGATAAAAACATAAAAGGCAATCTAGTGTAGTATTTTTAACACAAAATTTGTTGGCAATAAAATGTATACAAAATCTGCGTACATATAATAAGTAAAAACAGGCTTATCTGAGTAATAATCTCAGGAGAGAACACACAGCTCAGGCTGAAAACAAAATGATTATTATAAATGATTATTTCTATTTGCATATCTTTGGACTTCTCTTCATTGAAATCCTGGGCTGTGTTCACAGATCCGTAAATTCCGTAAGTAAAGTTACTACGCATGCTACGCAAGTTAAAACGTACCTATAAATACGCACGCAACTCCACGTGAAAACATCTGTGAATACGGTCCCCTGATTCTATTGCGCACCCTCCAAGTGGGTGCAACCTGCAACCATGATAGTTATAACTGGGGATAACTGATCATTGTTCTTCTATCTGACAGGGTCAGAATGCCTTACAGATAGACTGTTACAATGGCGACGCTTCATGTGTTAGGCATTGCAATGGGAGGAGGGAGCCGGCAGGCGCCATAAAGAATGAGTTATTGTAAGGGGTACCACACCGCACGTATAACTGTCATCATGGTACCCCCACAAGAGAACATTTAGCACCGTTAAAACAATTTTGGCATATCCACTATTTTGGTATCAGTGTCAAATTGCAGGTCAGTACTTGTGTCTGTGGAGATGCTCTATGTCAGACCTGGCCCATCTGTGGCTATCCAGATGTTGTGAAACTACAAGTTCCAGCATGCTTTGTCAGGTATCAACTATGCTCATGCAGTTAAAACATGCTGGAACTTGTAGTTTCACAGCACCTGGAGAGCCACAGGTTGTCCGGGCCTTTTCTGTATTCCTGGAATTGACAGTTTATGTAATAGTTGTTTTAGTCTATAGAAATTAAATATGATGAAAGACAAATATGGGGCATCACGGGGGCTCAGCGAGTAGCACTTGTGTCTCATAGCGCTGAGGTCATGAGTTTGATTCCCGGACTAGGTCTTATCTGTGTGGGTTTCCTGCACGTTGGTAGGTTAATTGGCTGCTGAATAAATTAGCCCTAGTCTGTGTGTGTGTGTGTGTGTGTGTGTGTGTGTGTGTGTGTCGCCGCTGCTAACCCCAACTCTTACGCTAACCCACCCCTTTCTTTACCCTTACCCTAACCTCCTCCTACCCTAACCCTCCCCGCAGCTTAACTCTAAGACTCCCATCCCAGCAGCCTAACCCTAAGTATCCCCTCCCCACAGCCTAACCCTAAGTCTCCCCTCCCCGCAGCCAAACTGCAGCCTGACCCTAAGACTCTCCTTCCATAGCCCTAATTCCCCTTCCATTACTCTAACCCTGACCCTAAATCTCCTCGGAGGGTGTTTGTTCAACACTTTTTTTGTCGGCGTGGCAGCTCTCAGCAATTGTGACTGGTCTTTGGCGGCATTTCTGAAAAATGAATGGGTGAGTATGCTGATGGGGCAGGGATTGGTGTGAATGAAATATTCTCTGTAAAGTGCTACGTAATCTGATAGCGCTATGTAAAAAAACCTAATATATAGTAAATAAATAAATGACAGAAAGTTACAGAAATGACATAAGGTCATCAAAAAACATTATTAATCTTATAATCAACATTTATTTACAAGATGCTGCATTGGGGATATTGAGATATATATCTATATCTATCTATTGCTGGCTGGCAACTTTTGCCCTGGGGGCAAATATAAGCAAGTGGCCCTGGATGTGTGTGTGTATATATATATATATATATATATATATACATATATATGTATGTATGTGTGTGTGTGGTTGGAACATTTGTTTAAACCATTCTGATCATCGTTTGAAAGCGTTTCTGGCATTCTGACAAATTTGTCCAACATACACAATATATATAAAGTCTTTGGCTGCGATTTTTTTATTTTTGGTGATTTCATGTCTCACTAAAGGCGATTTGTTCAAATCGCCTTCAGTGAATACAACGATTTTTTTTTTTATCTTTTGAATGGCAAACATCTGGACGATTTCTGTCTAGCGATGTTTGCCATGACGATTTTTTTAAACACAAATCACGCGATTTGACCCTTTGTGAATACCGCGATGTGAGTTTAGAGGGTAAAATCATGCGATTTATGGCGATTTTTAACAAATGTTTTTTTGAGGCCCATAGACAGTGATACAACTTTATAAAATAGGCAATTAAGAAACATCGCAGATAGATCATTGTCATGTTTCGGACTCAAAGTTGCTTTGTCTCTGAACTAAACAATCGTATACACTAAGGATACAAAACAGGAAAGGCCAGGAAGGTATCCGGGGAAACACCTGCATAAGTAAATATTGATTTTTCAGCCTTTCAGACACAAATTGCTTTTCTATGTATAGATGACGCGTTTTAGAGCACATAAGGGCTTAAACACATGAGTGGTTTGTTATTCACCTCATGGGTTGCCTGCAATGTTGTCTTGCAAATGGAACGTAGTGAGATTTGGCTTTAGAACATTGATTTATTAAACGTGATGGAAAAGGCTTTGCCATAGTCTGTGATTACTTAATAGAATATAAACTATCTTTATTTTGGCCCATCAAACATGTATGTAGTATAGCCAAAACATAGGTCATAATGATCAAAAGATCACCATTTTGAGGCTCCCCTCAGGGTAAACGCTGAATAAGCTACATGATGCAAAGTTACCTGTAATTATATAGGACCGTATTCAGACTTCCGTTTTTCACTAAAGTTCCGTGCGTATTTTTAGGATCGGATTGATTTTGCACCAACTACGCATGCGTAGTAATAGTGAGATGCCGTCTATGTAGAAGGCAAGGTCGGAAATGCCTAAGGGACAGAGTTGTGAATTGGGCGGGGAGTAATGCGACCCTAAGTGCGGCGGAAATATACGGACCTAAGGATTAGCATAGAAATGGGCGGGGTAGGCATTGAGATGAGGGAAAGTGGGCGCGCTTACAGATTTAGGGCCGCAAATATCCGCAACTAAGACACATAAGGCCGTAAGTTTGTGCGGCTTGTTAGGGCAACTCAATGCTGGTCTAACTTTAGGTCCGGCAAGAGAAAGCAAGGGGAGTGACTGTTTTTTTTGGTGGGTGTAACCTTCTCCGACCTGAGACTTAGTTGCGTATATTTGCGGCCCGATCGCCGACGGAAGTCTGAATACGGCCCATAGCCTTCAGCTATGACATAATAGAAAGAAGAGGTCAGTGAGAATGGAAGTATCTAGTATAAAAGTTCTCTAAAGAGTCCTCTAAGAACTAAGG
This sequence comes from Limnodynastes dumerilii, assembly GCA_011038615.1. Taxonomy (NCBI): domain Eukaryota; kingdom Metazoa; phylum Chordata; class Amphibia; order Anura; family Limnodynastidae; genus Limnodynastes; species Limnodynastes dumerilii. The sequence goes on along the minus strand of WWET01000727.1, from coordinate 391,868 downwards.
GCCGTGTCCATACTTCCGGATGTTCTAAGTACGCTCAGAGGTCTGGATTTATGCACAGAAGAGGAAAGTGAACTCCCCTCTCACTCCCCCTGACTTCCGTGTCCATAGACACCGATCTGTGTCCGTACACACACATACGCACAGATCTCCCAAACGCTGCTATTTTGCATGCCTGATCCCGCCACTGTTGCGGGGTAAAGTCATATGGAATACATGCACCACCCCGACATATGGACCGCAATGAGATACAATGTGAAACATCTGGAGCAGGCATGTGCTGATGTTGGGCCAGATCCTAAACCACGCTCGCGAGCGATTTTACGGTAGCCACTGACGTAAAATCGCCCATTAGTATTTACTGCGCATGCACACGGCAGATGTTACGCCACATAACTCTGATCGTATGTACCAGCCACATATCAACAGTATAACTACGAATGAAGGGGCGTGTCATCCATACAACACCTGTAATTACGCTTTGGAGGCGGGGTGAGGCATTTAAATCGTACAGTATGGGCGTGCTTAGACACTAACGTCAGTACTTAGGCTTTGAAAAGTCAAGGTAGGATTTGGCAAGCATAAAACGGCCAAAGTACATACGAGCGAGGGGAGTACATAGAAAATACGCTAGCGTAAATACGTTATGCAGTGAAAGGTGTCAGGGTTTAGGGTCAGGGTGAAAGGGTCTGGATCTACCCCGTTACTTGTAAAGGGACGTACGCAATGGCTTGCATAAGTGCACTTAAGTCTGGATACAGCCCTTTAAGGGAAACTATAGTAAAGAACTGGTACATTATTGTGTAAATAAAACCCATAACTATAACCAAGGTTCTGTCAGAGCAACATGAATATCATCCACCTCTAAGTTAAAGTTTCATGGTGGTGTTTTTATACTTTATGTAACAAATATAAGATTGACATCCCAATAAACAAAGCAAACAGACACGAGACAATGGCCACTACAGAGGAGCACAAAACCAATGTGTTTTTTCGAGTGTCAGGTGCTCAAAACATTTTTCTATTGAATGGAAAGAATACAAAAGAATCAGCATGGGGTGATGGGCAAATATAACTGTCTAAATATATATAACTGTCTAAACAAACCTCACCAGTGATGAAGCTTGGTACCAGCGCAATGCATATCATAGTTCCTCCACATTTTTTCTTCTTTAATAGGACTGTCACATTAACATTTTAACATTATTTACAAGGTTATATCTTAGCTGTAATCAGGTGTGGGTCGCCACTGTGAAACGCCCTTTTTTGAAAAGATCTGTTCTCTCCCAGCCAATAAGGTTTTGGCTGGCTCTAATACTAAAAAAACAATTACGACTTCCACCGGGTGTAATCATTATTTAATGATAATAAGTATCCTTAAAATATAGCCAAGTTAAAAAAAAAAAAGACAGTTGCTTTAGTTGAGTGGAAAAATATGAGACAGAGGGTAAGAATTTTATGTACTTGGGTAAAAAAGGCATATTCTTGCAAGATTCACAATTTGGAGGTGAGGGCATGTTGTGGCTTTGTACCAGCAGAATGATCTGAGAGATGCTGTTCCACCTTTACGTATGTACTGTCACTCTTGGCAGCAGACACCGCCGCACTTACCCTGTGAGAGGCTGTCTGTCGGCGGCTCTCATGCCGTGCCCGTCCACATGCTCTTTGGAGGTGCCACTCTCAGTAGTGGCAGCCTCTTGTCAGCCGTTCTGTCCACCACATGCTCTCCTCAGCGCCAAACACCGCTGATCTCCGGTGCATGGGTGCCACCATCTTGCATTAGTGCATTTGACCTGCAGCAGCCAATTAGAGTATGACTAGGGGAAGCACATGATCTGGCTATCCAATCCAGAGCCAGTGCACCCTATTTAAATCCTGTGCACTGATCCCTCAGTGCCAGAACAACTTGGTTACTGAAGGTGCCTGGTTCCAGCCTGTCTTGCATCCATCCCAGCTTGTCTTGCATCCAGTCTGTCTTGCATCCTGTTCCCTCCACTACTGCTACCAGCATTACCTGCACTGCAGCTACCAGCATTACCTGCTCTACTGCTACCAGCATTACCTGCACTGCAGCTACCAGTGTTACCTGCACTACTGCTTCCAGCATTACTTGCACTACTGCTACCAGCATTACCTGCACTGCAGCTACCAGCATTACCTGTGCAGCAGCTACCAGCATTACCTGCACTACTGCTTCCAGCATTACCTGCACTACTGCTTCCAGCATTACCTGCACTACTGCTTCCAGCATTACCTACACTACTGCTATCAACATAACTTGCACTACTGCTACCAGCATTACCTGCACCTCTGTTACCAGCCTGCCTGCTCTACAGCAGTCCGCTGTCCAGTCCAGTCCAGTCTGTGGAGCAATCCAGTCCAATCCAGCAGTCCGCTGTTCAGTCCAGTCTCTGGAGCAATCCAGGCCAGCAGTCCGCTGTCCAGTCCAGTCTCTGGAGTAATCCAGTCCAATCCAGCAGTCCGCTGTCTAGTCCAGTCTCTGGAGTAATCCAGTCCAGTCCAGCAGTCCGCTGCCCAGTCCAATCTCTGGAGCAATCCAGTCCAGTCCAGCAGTCCGCTGTCCAGTCCAGTCTCTAGAGCAATCCAGTTCAGTCCAGCAGTCCGCGGTCCAGTCTCTCCAGCATTCCAGTTTAGTCTAGCAGTCTGCTGCAATGTCTCTAGATCCACCTGAATCTTATGCGCAAGCATTATCTCCGGCCTCCTAGCTTAGGAGTAATGAGAGAGGGGGTTAGGGTTAGAATTAGGGGAATGGTTGGGGACTTTTTTCCCTTACCTTTTGTAGCACCGAAAGTTTGGTGCTCCGTGGATCGATTTCTATGCCTCATCGAGGCATATGCAATCAAAATCTGGCTGGGAGAAAACGGCCCTATTGAAATAGGGCCATTCTAAGTGGAGACCCACAACTCTTACAAAACTATAGCATTCGTGACAGTAAAAACCCATCAGAACTAGAAGACTGGATAAGCCTCAGCTTTGTACCTAATAAAATTTTGACTGTGGTCATCTCCAGCTATAGGTAAAAGCACTTGGTTAATGTTCTCTTCTACAGAAATTTACTAGTAATAGGTTTTATGAACTCCTTCATGTGCTCACATGTTCCAAATGCTCTTTGAAGTGATCGCTAGCGTGATTAACTTTTTTGCTTTAAATCTTTTGTTGGAGATGTAAATGATTAAAGATGAGCATCATTTAAAAATGCACCATGTTTATATATTTATTTGTTGTTGTATGGTGGACATGGGTGGTCCTGTCATTTATACAATATAATATCTTGCACATTTCCTTTGTTTCTGGAGGTAAACACATGCTGCAATGGACACAAATCAACAAAAGAAATATATTTGCAGTGAAAACGCCTATAGAATAAATATATTTGGAGTAATTAAAGCAAAGCACAAAGGATAAAGCAGCTTTTGAAGTGTGCACTGAAATACAACACTCAGTTATTTTTCTGGGGTTTGAACTGATTATTCATACTTCTATTTAAACACATCCAACCTTTATTATGTCTTCAAAGTGTTTTATATGTATCCATTATGTCTCAATAATGCTTGTAGTATGTTTGTAGAATATATATTTAGCATATTGTGTAATGTGTAGACCAGAACTTCACAAATGCCGGTTGCGACAGCTACTAGAAATTGGGGCCTGGCGACTGGATTCACATGAATGAGCAACTGCCGGTTAATCCACAGTGTGACCAGTGAGGTGTCCACGTGGCCTCTTTCTGGATAAACTACAGTGGTTGCTCCCCCAGTGTCATCAAGCAGAAACTACGCGTTTCAGAGGAGAAACAGGAAGTTTTATAACTTCCTAACAATTACGATTACCAGTAATACAATGTCAGACATTGTTCACTGTGTATGCACAGACCAGGAGGTTTAACATATGTTTGGGGAAATGATCTAATAATGCTGGGAAAATTGGGCAGTGCTTCCCCTCTGCACGCTAAGGTGGGCAGGGGGAAGCATGTAAAATTTACAAGGTGGGTGTGATCACGGATGGACCACTGATCCACAAGTGGGTCTAAAGGCTGCCTTATGGCAGTGTAAGTCACACATTACGCAGAGCTATAACTAGAAATTTTAGCGCCAGGGGCAAAAAGGTAAAATGGTGCCTCCTGGCCCTGAATTTGCAAGCCAATTTAACCATAAATATTAACTTACTGGTGTCCCCTTAAGCTTTGCGCCCTGGGAGGCCGCCCCTATCACACACCCCTAGTTACGGCCCTGCGCATGGGAGACGGGAGTGACAGAGGGCGTTCACTCCCCTCTCTCGTGCGGCTTTAAAGACCCCTACACGTATGGAAAACATGCAGGGCTGTTGATCAGGCCCATAACCCACATATGAAAACTTCGCCGGCAATTGAATCGGGCCCATGGATTCTCTGGGCCCGATT
>WWET01000727.1:367763-386442 GCA_011038615.1 Limnodynastes dumerilii | reverse complement strand
CCCCCCCCCCCGCTACTACTACCAATTAGAACCCAAACGCTATTTGCATACTTCTCGAAAACACTTTTTTTTAGCAATTATAAATCGCCAGCCATCGCTGCGATTTTCCTGCAATTTTTTTTTTTTATCACTGGATTTACTAAGTGCCATTTTTGGCTGGCGATTTATAATCATCAGTGTTGTGTGTCGATTTTTTCCAGCTAAAAAATAATAAAAAAATGTATCTATATTTCAAATGTATAGCACACCATGCAAATAACCCTTAGCATGCGAGTCTCGCACCAGAAATTATAAAAGGGCCACAGCAATGGAATTAGTCATTAGCCGGAGGGACCACGAAGAAGGAGCTGCTCGTCTTGACCAGCGAGGAAAAGAGGCGGAGCCGAAGACCCGATCCACGCGTGGCAATATTGGGGACTTCAGAACTGTAAGTATTTTCTATAAGGTCACTTCCATATGTTTAATTTAATAATTAACGTTGGGGATCTATTTTGCTATTAACTGCTAAGGGGGCATTTATGCTGGCATTCACTTCTATAGGGGTAACTATTCTGGCATTCACTTCTATTGGGGCAGCTATGATGGAATTCACTTCTATGGGGGCATCTATGCTGGCATTCACTTCTATGGGGGCATCTATTCTGGCATTCACTTCTATGGGGGCAGCTATGATGGCATTAAATTATATTGGGGCTTAACATGTTGCATTTTTTACAAAGCGGCCATCTACGAAGACATTCTGTTATACGGCGGCAACTAATGTGATATTTTATTGAACGGGGGCAACTGTTATTGTGGATATTGAACGGAGGCAACTACTTTATGTTATAACTGAATGGGGCAATGTATTCTTTAATTATTTGTACGTGGGCATGTAGTGTTTACTTTGTTGTAGGGGGCATATAATGTTTTCTTTACTGTAATGTGGGCCATTATTTAAGCGGCAGGATGCACTTAACCCTTGCCTTGCTGCCGCTTATGGTACTATAAGGCACAGCATGCCCTGCTAAACATGGTAACGCTGTGCCTTATAGTACTACATGCCACTGCATGCTAAGGGTTATTTGCATGCTGTGCTATACATTTTTAAAGTCTCAAAACACATGTAAAAGCTGTTTTACGTGTTTTGATGACAAAATGAGTGTCGCTCTTCTGAAAAGTGACACTCACACCAGGTGCTTTTAAATGGCGCTTTTTAATAGCAAATCGCCTGAGATTTTACCAATCGACGCTTAGTAAATCCGGCGATTGCTATGTTTGCCACAGAAAAAATCGTCCATTGTGATTTTTTCAAAGGCAAAAGTTCCAGGTGAATTCGACGATTGCATAATCGCCGCCCAAGTCCCGTGATCCTAGTCGATTTTCACAAAATCGACCAGGATTTAGTAATTGGAGCCCATTGTGTGTTTGGAATAAAGGAATTCTTTGGTAGTATGTTTAAAACATAAATTAGTATTAATCACCAACACCCCACCCAATTTAGTGAAATAATAAATATATTACTGTAAACAATGTACCTGTTTAAATTGTAGCTGCAGTAAAACAGATTGTGTGTGAACTAGCCTATTGGTAAGATCACCTAGTGTAGACTTCCATACCTAGATCACAGATACTGCCCTTCTCCATACAAATCTCCACAGCAGTGTGGCAGTTTCTGTATCTGGAGCTAATTAGATTTCACAGAAATGTGTGCTCTGATTTATTCCTGTTGAATAGAAAAAATCCAGAATATACAACTGTGCACACTTGTTGCATGCCAATGAATGCACAGTATTTCCTGACTACACAGGAAGCATTTGAAGTCAAATAATCTCTTGTGTTGATAAGATTTATGTCATTGGTGAGTGCTTTATTATTTATCTTTTTTATAAGGTGCCATAACATGCCTGCTTTGCCAAACATAGGTGCAGTCAGAGAATGTAGGTGTAACATAAACTATACAGTACACAGTCATCACTGAAAATGCATAACAACACTAAACCTAATGATATAATGTTAAAAGAAATAACTGGATGGGCACAATTACCAGATCCATCTGCTGATACAGAAAACATCCAATAACATACATGACCAACAGAATACAACTCATAATATACTATTGATGTTTAATACACAGTATTGATGTTCTGTTATTGTTATTCCTTGTACATTATCTGTGACTTCATATTTGGTGCTGGTTTTATGATTTATTTTTTAATAAGCATTTTGAAATGAGAAAGTTGACATTAATCTGTGCTATTCCTGGTTTCTTTTACAAGCAGTAGGTTAATAAGTAAACCCTAGCGTTCAGCTTCCTCTCCTACATAGATTGCCCTGGGGACTGGCAGGCCCCTTGGATTGTTTCCCAGAAGATGACTGAAGAGGACGGCTGTGTTGACAGTCTGTGTGCCCCAGGGCATTGTGGGATGGGTGTAATCAGCCCAGATCTGCAAACGCTCCATTGCTTTAACAATGAACTGACATGACCTCTGTGTGTTTTGGACCACAGAGGAAGTGACTGAGTTGAAAAAAAAGTTGGCAAAGGAATTGGAGACTGTGAAGGACAAACGCGGACCTCAAACACCAAATAAGGGTGTGTGTGTTAGTGCGTGAGTCTCCTGTTAGGATGCCAAGCACATCGTGTGCAGAGGGGACTGCAGCAAACATAGTGACAGGTCCATGCACATCTCAAATGTCTACTCTTAAAGGTCACAGCAGGAAAACCAGTTGCCTGGGTGTCCCTTTCTGAGCTGCTAGTACGTTGGCAAGCCATTGAAATACATTTAATAGCGCTGAAAGGAAAACACTCCCAAGTATACAGCAATAGGTGTAACTTTTCAACGCCTTACGCTTGAATACGTACGGTGTGTTATGTTATCTGATGTTGTATTTTAGAGTATGATTATCTTTCTGTAACCTGTACCGTCAACTTCACAAATGCGTAGAAATATTTTGACATTGTAAATGGCAATTCTAGTGATGTAGACTATGGATTGCACACAGGCTTCTGTGGAGACAGAGCTGGAGCTAGAAAATTAAGTGCCCTTTGCGAAAAGGAAAAATGGCACCCCTGATTCTGGATTTTAAACCAATTAAATATTAACTAACTGGTGCCCCCCTTAAGATCTGGGTTGCCAACACTTAAAAGGCATACAGGGGGCGGGTCTTAACAACACAATTTATGCAAACCACGTCATTAAGCCATGCCCCTTGACTATTACCACTTTTGGGGTTTAATAAGGATGGGGTGGGGCTTGATGACGCAATTTGTGTCATCAAGTGTCTCCCTGTCCCCAGCAACACTAGTATACTAGTGCTGCCAGGCAGAGGAGCAGGAATTGAGGCCGTGGTTTCATGGTTTGTTTATCGTGGTTTCATAGTCCCTTGCGGGAGATTTGCTGGCTCTCCCGGGTTCCTGGGAGAAGTACCCGAATTTCAGGAGTCTCTGGGACATTCCGGGAGAGTTGGCAACCCTGCTTAAGATTTGCGCCCTGGGCTGCTGCCTCTTTCACACACCCTTTGTTACGGCCCTTTGTGGAGACGTAGGTGCCTTGTAAGGAGATATGATAGGTCACCTCTACCCTAAAACTGCTATGCTGTCTTTACTTAATATAGGAACAATGCGGAAGTCTGCGTACTGAAGGGCACTTAGTATGCCCTCAGTGTACTGTCTTGCCCTACCACGTAGCAGATCCTTCCTGGAAATGCAGCACTTCCACAATCGCTTTAGCGCAAATGTTCCCTTTTCAGAAGTCCTATGTTATTCATTCATTTTTTTTATTTCACTTAACTAATCACAGCTAATGTTGAAATTGAACAAGTATCTTTTTATGCAATGGGCTTGATCCAGATTGTAACATGAAATTGAACGCCACTACAGCTATGGATCCATATACCGGTGCAGCTGGTTGTGTTTAGCCACATGACAGCCAAACATTCCCAGATATGTTCCCATCCCCAAACAAGTACAGGGTACTTCACTGCTGTGTATAGTGGTAATAGCAGTTATGCTTTGTGCAGGTGCCTCATTGACAGAACGAATGTCATGAATAAAATGATCATTAAAAAAATAAAGTACATGAAATTCAACACGTAGCACAATTCCTAAGCAATATTCCCATACCTTTAGCACTGCAGTTGAGCACAGCAAGTACCAGGGGATGTTACGGATGTTGAGGAATCAGTATTTTCCAGTGCAATCTAGAAAATCGGGTGATATTTCACAATGGAATTCCTATCATATGGGACGGCACAGAGGGTGAGGATAGGTATGCAAATTAGGGTAAGTGGGTGACGAAATCCAGATCCATGCAGAGATTTTAAGGCAGGGTTCTGAACACGTGCGGACATACAGACCTCTCACGTGCAGACGGAAAATGCACACAAAGGTCTGGAGCAATTCCGTTATCTTTAGCATCACAATTTTTTAATATATATATATCAAATATGATAGTATTGCTTTATAATTAAAGGATAATAATAGCTAGCTATCGAGACACACTCTTGTGTAATGAAGTACTCCTCGAGACAGGGACATCTCCAGCTGTATGATTTCTCTTCTTCTGCTGTGTGAATTTTTAGACAGTAATATTTGAAGTTCGGTGGGAAGAGAACTTGTCTGTGTCTAAGTTGGTTGCTGTTCTATTTGTAAATGGTGTAGAAGGGTTGTGATTATATAAAGATCTTTGAGGTTTTCCATTCACCCTGCCTGCTATAATTATCATGGTAAACAGTCGTGGGTATGCAGAGTATCTCCTCCAGGAGAAGGCTGCGTGTTGTGTTTACACTGGTGGAAAGTGACGAGACACCTGCAGACCCTTAGGTATAATGGGCAACTTCCACAATGTAGTAATAAACTGCCTTGTGTGGTTTCAATCAGTTAATGATGTATCAGAAATGCATGTTTATTACTGTATGACTACTGTACACTTCAACCCCGTAAAAAAACTGGGACCGAATCAAGACTTACGCCAAATGATCGTTTTCCACTCAGAAGGAGTGTAAAATGACCGCATTTTACATGTGTACTTGCGCACTTACCACATTTCCATTATAGACCTGGGTCCCCCCGATCCAGACTTCCATAATGGAATTGTTTCCAACAGTGGGATGGGGCGGAATGTATGCAGGGTGTACGCAAGGTGGGAGGTGTTTCAGTTGTGCAGTAAGGCTTATTTCTGCTCTTATGTACTACCAGATTTCTGCACCCTGACCATTTTACATGAGGACGGGGCAGATATAATAAGGAAGAGTCCATGGTTTGCAAGTCCATGCATGCTAGTGGTCTCCCCTTGTATGCACGGAAAGCTGGAGACAATCATCTGACTCTGTGTATCCGCTGCTGATGCGTTCAGAACTCCAAATGCAGTAGATTCTGAGGTCTGGATCTGGTACCTAGTTATAGTAAGAGCTGGATACATGATCTGGCTCTGTGTATCCGCTACTGCGTTCAGAACTCCGAGTGCAGCAGATTCTGAGGTCTGGATCCGGTCCCTAGTTATAATGTGAGCGAAACATTAGATTTTGACACCTCATGTAACAGGACTTTCCAGACCTCTGTGCATGTCCACACGGAAGAGCAGAGTGACCTCCCCTGTCGCTCCCCTCTCTGGTGCAGACTTTAGGTGAGTTACACTGCCATAAGGGGGCAGATCAGCACTCTGTAAGACAGCTTGTGGATATCAGGTGTCATACAGAGGTCTGAATCTGGTCCTTTGCACTGTGCTAATCATTTTCCCATTGTCTGTGGTGTTAAACATTTATAATTTTGCCTTTTGCCAATTCCGAACATTCCCTCTTGCTGAAAGACTATGCTGAATGTCCAATCCAACCCCAACACCATTTTCTGCCACAGTATTGCCAAATTAGCTGTGTACTGAAATATTATTAACAGTTTATCATTCGAGAGTCACTGCAGTTTATCATTCGAGAGTCACTGCCAAGAATAGTCCTAGCATAATATACTGTACATTGAGTAAGTCTGAAGGTGAATTCCATATATTCCAATGTTTGAACTTGCATATATTTCCTTAATGTGACAGAAGTAACTTTGTTCGTTATGTGAAATGAAATTCACAGAAGGTAATCGCGCGGCCTGCAAACCCTCTCCTCTCAGAGGTCACATGGCACTAAGCTGGAGAGGAGGGTTCATTAAGCTGCCAAAAACAATATCAGGTTCTGGATTTGGACACCACTGTGTTGTTCGTAAACAGCAGTGACCTTTGTGGGGTGGTTGGCGGTTAGAATGAGTACAGCCAACAGACGTGCACAAATAATCTCAGCATGATAGGTCTGCTGAGTGTACATGTTTCCCAGTTTGATCCGTTCCAGAATCCAGGGGGCGATATAACATGCCACAGAGCTGATGGACATTGCTCAGACAAACTTTAACATATGGTAGGGGAAAAGCATGGGTGGAAGGGGAGAGTGAAAACGATTGGGAGCACAATAAGGAGAGAAGGCTGGATAGACAAACAGAAAAATATAGCCATATATAGCAGTTCTGTTGTTCTTCCTAGGAAAGGAACATATTGACAATTGTATCATGGTGAATACATATGCAGTCATATGCACTGAACTCATAGACATGTCCAAAGCAGCAACAGCATTGTTTTTGGTGAATGCACACACATAACAAAGACCATCATTTCAGGGAAAATTTTAGCTTATTTTCCAGTGACTGGGACTTCTCAATTTATTTAATCATGTGGGGTTAAGGGGAATATTATAGTTCTTGATCCCCTATTCTTCAGTGTAGTCCCATAAGTACCACGTGATTATTCTTTAGTGTAGTCCCATAAGTACCACGTGATTATTCTTCAGTGTAGCCCCAAAAGTACCACATGATTATTCTTCAGTGTAGTCCCATAAGTACCACGTGATTATTCTTTAGTGTAGTCTCATAACTCCACATGATTATTCTTTAGTGTAGTCTCATAACTCCACATGATTATTCTTCAGTGTAGTCTCATAAATCCACGTGATCATTCTTCAGTGAACTCCCGTAAGTACCACGTGATCATTCTTCAGTGTAGTCCCATAAATCCATGTGATTATTCTTCAGTGTAGTCCCATAAGTACCACGTGATTATGCTACAGTTTCCCCAGATTACATGGCCTTTTAACAATGGGAAAGCCCCCAGTTCACATGATTATGCATCATGGGCCGGATCCAGACCTACGGCCGACAGTGAACTTACGCAAGCCATTTGGGGTCTGGATTTTCCCCCATATCATAAACAAAAATGCCCTATACTGGTATAATTTTTGCTAACTGGTATTACAGTCATTCCTAATACATGTTATTCTCCTCTATGAAGCCCCAGGAGTGTGTGATCTTGAACCAGTAACTAGAATCAATCATCCCTGTAATTCTCTTCTTATTGGTTTAAATATACATACACATACATCATCTAACGACCATGGATCCTGGGTAACATTGCTGCGTACAGCAATGTTGGGGTGCCAGCATTTATAATAGAAAGATTTAAAGCAACGATTCAAGCACAATCAGAGACTTTAAGAATTTCCTATGTTTAAGGTGCAGCCACACACAAAGGTTAGGAAAATGGGTCAGGGGAATTGTTTGATTAATAAAGATGCAGGAGATGCTTATGTATAAGAGCTATAATGATATATTTATAAAGCTGTTAGTAGATTTATAGTATGTTTGCACCTATCTGAATAAGATGCGTTAATGTACCATTTAATGTACCATTGTCCAGTTATCAGAGTCTGCTCACTTGCCGTTAAATAGTATTTAAAAATCTCCACACCTTTTCTTCTTGCTCTCTCTTGCCTTTAGTTAGCTGTTAACCATTGCAGTCATAGTGTAGCTGTGACTGAGAACAATCTATAAATGTAATATTTCGACTACAAATTGTCTTCTAGTTTCTGATTTTTATTTATTTTTTTTGTACTAAAACCGATGGTTCACCTTAAGAAGCGGCTGGATGGATTTAGCTTGCCTTCATAGGTTCATTATACTCTTTGAAATGAAGACTTCTGCTGCAGTGCAGAATGAGTTAACGCTGAGGTCCCCGCAGGGTTCATGAGGTTTGGAAAAAAAAATGACTTGCATACTAAATGTAGGTGCTCCAAATCCACTTGTGGCTTCCCAACACCAGAGCCATGTGACTCTACCAAACATGCAGGAGGCCTGCCAATCCAAACAGGAGAGCAGCTAGTAGGCCAAAGTTGAACACATGTGTGCCAAACGCCTCAAGCAATCGGACGTGTTCATCTGCAGAGGAGGGTGGAGGCAGCAAAGGTTACTACAGATCATCTCGTGTTGCTATGACAAGAGTTGAGTAATCTCTGAGAGACGCCTACAGCCAGATAGTGGCAGGTAAAGAGGGGAAATGCTGTGTTATATATTCCTGATACATCTAAAGTGTAAAAGAAATCTCAAATGTAACACCTCACATTGCACTTAGCCTGATTATTTATCAGCCCGTTCCCCATTCGTGTAAGAGTAGACATATGTTATCATTTATCAGAAGCAAACAGTGAAGCTCATAGAAATATAAAGAGACCCAAACAATGAAATAACTCATTCTGAAACTCCATGTAGGAGGCGTCTGTTCATTTGTGGCAGTATATGTATATGTATATGTATGCTGGGAGATGATGCTACAGGTGATGTGTGTGTTCTTCATACTGAACTTTCTTTATAGCAGCAAGACTTTGGCCTGATTGTTAAACACAATGGAGTAGATCCAGAACTCCGCTTGCAATCCGTTTACTAGCGTGGCGTATTTTTGCGCGCGTACCTTCTATACTCCTCTAGGCACACCCCTTGAATGTGCGTACTTTGACCGATTTCTGCTTTTCAAACCCTACCTTAACTTTTGGCCATGTAACCGCTCTCGTCCGCACACGTACGGATAGGCAACGTGGACTTACGCAGCTAAGCACGACCATACTGTACACTTTAAATGAAAACCCCGCCTACATTGCGTAATTTAGGTGTATTTTTGGCTCACGTAAAAATGGCACCCCCCACGTACGAATTTACGCAGAAAATACGTGAATGACCAATACGCTCAGAATTACGTTATGTTACATAGCGTATCATCTGGGGTACGCATGAGCAGTACATACAAAATCGCGATTTTACGTGTCTGCCAGGTGTAAATTCGCTCAGAAGCGTTGTTCTGGATCTTGGCCAATGCAGTTAAAAGCACTGAATTGGGCAGCATTTAGAAACAGGAAGATTCCAGCATCTAGAAGAGTACCATATTTTGGGCTTAAGAAGGAACTTGAAATTAAGGACCTGATTCACACTTAAGAATCTTCTTAAAATAAGAACTTAAAGTCACACCTGGGCTAAACCATGTTGAATGCAGGGGAGTCATATTTCATCTGTTGCAAACAGTACTAGTGTTGAGCGGTGATATTTCCCAGCCCAAGTCTAAATAACAGTGTGATAGTACAGCTGGTCAGTATCTGTGTGCAGTAAGCAATTCAAATATATATCCCTGCATGCAAAGAATACAATTTAATCAATTACCCCTGCAATCATCATGGTTTTGCCCAGGAGTGACTTTAAGTTCTTATTTTAAGAAGATTCTTAAGTGTGAATCAGGTCCTAAGAGAGGAAAGTTACCCCTGGGCTAAACCATGTTGATTGCAGGGGAGTTATTTTTCATCTGTTGCAAACAGTATTAGAGTTGAGAGGTGATGTTTCCTATCCCAAGTCTAAATAACAGTGTGATAGTAAAGCTGGTCAGTATCTGTGTGCAGTAAGCAATTCAAAGATCTATCCCTGCATGCAAAGAATACAATTAACTTGACTCCCCCTGAAAGCAACATGCGTAGTAGGTAATTTACGCAATTTACGTACCTGTTAGGTGTGTGGGTCCCCGCTCAGAATGGCCCTATTTCGATAAGGCCATTTCCTCCCAGGCAGTTTCGCACTGGCTGGAATTTGGATTGCATATGCCTATATGCACTATGGAGCTCTCAGTGGTCCAAAAAGTAAGTTAAAAAATCCCCCACTCCTTTCCCTAATTCTAACCCTAACCGTCCCCTCTCATTACCCTAACCCTCCTTTCCTGGCAGCCTGCCCCTAACCCTCCCTTCCTGGCAGCCTGACCCTAACCCACCATCTCCCGCAGCCTGGCCCTAATTCTCCCTTACCTGCAGCCTGACCCTAACCCTCCCTCCCCTGCAGCCTGATCCTAACCCTCCCTCGCCTGCAGCCTGATCCTAACTCTCCCTCGCCTGCAGCCTGATCCTAACCCTCCCTCCCCTGCAGCCTGATCCTAAATCTCCCTCGCCTGCAGCCTGATCCTAACCCTCCCTCCCCCGCTCCCTGGATAGGTTACTCACCTTTCCTGTGGTCTGGCGATAGTGGCGGCGGAGGGATATCGGCGGCGGCGGTATTTGCGAATCAGAATGGGTGAGTATACCGATCGGTATACTCACCCATTCAAAAAAAAAAATAGAAACTGGCCAGTATTCAAAATAGGGACATCCGAAAAGGAACTTTAGGATATCCCTGTTTCTGAAATCAAAGCTTCTGATCAGGGACTGCAACCGAGAAGCTTCTACTTCTTAGGTGAGTACGTAGATTGCCTCCGCACACTCTTAAAGACCGCACAAAGTAGTTTAAGTAGAAAGAGGAAGCGTAATGCCACCTCGGGGAGTGATTAGGTAGAATTGGAAGGGGGGAGGGATTTAGATTAGCCAAGGAGGGCAGAGGGGAGGCAGGGAGAGGCAATGAACGTGTGGAGTTTCCTTCACTTTGCACGGTTAGATAAGGTGGCCCTATGGCACTCGTAAGTGAACCTAAAAACTGGGGGAGGGGAAGGTTAGGGACTGGAAGAGTGAGTTATCCGCATCTGTCCGCACCTAACTCACTCTAAACTGTAAATATGGTCCTTAATTTCAACAAAAAAAAATATAGAAACTGGCCAGTATTCAAAATAGGGACATCCGAAAAGGAACTTTAGGATGTCCCTATTTCTGAAATCAAAGCTTCTGACCAGGGACTGCAACCGAGAAGCTTCTTAGGTGAGTACGTAGATTGCCTTTGCGCAGTCTTAAAGACCGCACAAAGTGGTTTAAGTAGAAAGTGGCAGCGTAATGCAACCTCGGGGAGTGATTAGGTAGAATTGGGAGGGGGGAGGGATTTAGATTAGCCAAGGAGGGCAGAGGGGAGGCAGGGAGAGGCAATGTACGTGTGGAGTTTCCTTCTTAAGAAGGAAACTTTGCACGGTTAGATAAGGTAGCCCTATGGCACTCGTAAGTGTACCTAACAACTGGGGGAGGGGAAGGTTGGGGGCTGGAAGAGTGAGTTATGCGCATCTTAATTTCAAGCTCATTTTTAAGTCTGAATCAGGCCCTTTGTTTGTAGGTGAACAGGATTTTTTTCTGTTTTTGTTTTTTATTTTTAAATAGGGAAACCCGGAATCCATTCCAAATATTGTATATCAAATGCTACACACCACATAAAATGTAACACCTTGTGACATAAGTAACAATTTTACCAAAGATTTAAAGTCCCGATGAATATGCCAATTTATGCGCACATGCCACCATCAGATCTGTGATTTTCTCTCCCATAACCCTCTGCACAAACGATCTTGACATCAGAGCTTTAAATATCCACAAAATAATCCCTGTTGGAAGAAATAGATGCTAAATCAGTTGGACAGAAAGTCATTGTACACTCTCCTGAAAAGCAACAACAGTTTTACATCACTGATTAAAAAAGGAAGTTTAGAGGCACAATCTTTAGCAATATGTTGAGATTTTGGCAGGCACAATCCATGCTTCTTTCTAACTGTATTTTGAAAACATTTTTTTTATCTTTTTTATTTTTGTTTAATTATCTCTGTTATGCACTTTCATTCTTCCCTAGAACACGCATTGCTCCAAACCCTCTAATGTCTACAATATACTTTTCCCAAGTTCCATCTTTACTTCAATTAGTAGTTGCTAAATGCATAACAAGCTTTACAACATGTCTGGTGAAAGGCATCTAGCAGCAAGAAGGACACAAGTTAAAAACCTATAATTGTAGGAAATGTGTGTATGCTGGCATGTGGTTATTAGATAGGCTGCAGGTATAGGAGGAAGGAGGAGAATGAGATGTAAATGAAAGAGCATTAAAAACATGCCTTCTACCTTCCAGGTCAAGTTTTGCAAAGCACTACAATATAACAGCAGGAAGTTTAGCGGATTTAATGCTCCAGTGACGTCTGATAAAATGTAAATGATTAAACACAATGTTCCAGGCTATGTTCTGATGCCTGTGTAAATAACATATGTTAGAGTGAAATGTGGGAAGGTTTTAGGGCTGGTATGTGTGATTTTACAGCCTGCTTTTATCCCTTTTTGGTACATTTATTTATATTGCAACAACGAGTGCAATATACAAAAACCATTTATAATCCGTACCGGTGTCAAGGTTTGGATTACTGCAAAGATCCAGGGGACAGACAGGCCATGCTCTATAAACACTTGTGAAAGGGTTGATGTGAGTGGACAAGATTCAATGAATATGTAATATTTTTGTTATATTGCACATTATCATTATTCAGGTATCTTTGGGTAGGGCAACCATCAGAAATTGTGGGGACCAGTGCTTACAAGATAAGCAGGTACCATAACCTACTGTTCACTACACGCAATGTAAAAGTCAAGGTTCACTCACCTCTTTTTACTGCCCTTTTCTTAAGCTGGTCATATACTAGAGCGATTATCGAAAATCGCATGAAATCCCTGAAAATCATCACAATTTTTCGTCTAAAGTCCTCTAGACTCCAAAACAATATCTGCGCCATACACTACACAAATTTATTTTGATAATCGTCACAGAATATGAAAAACCTCAGATTTTTATCTCCATTTATCGTCCCCCAAAAATCGCTTTTGACTTGCGGATAAATGTTTTTTCTCTAACGATTTTTCATTCAAAATTTGCATAACGGGCTGTCCTTACCGTGTCACTGCAGGAAATGTCCAAAGGCTAGGTGTGCTCTATTAAAAGTCTTGAGTTCAGGTGTTTCAATACATGGGTATACGATCACCCGGTGTTTAGGTGTCAAAGACAGGAAACACAAACAGACAGAAAGGGGAAGGTGTCATGTGAGATTAGCATAATCACGCCTAGGAAAGTACTAACGTCACCAGGAATTTATTGGCAAAGATTTCCTGATTATCGTAAAACGCCTATACACTGTGCGATTTTACATTTTATCTTCTGCTTTGGCCCGATTTTAATCAGAAAAGTCCAAAGATTAAATAATCGTTCAAAAGGGGTCCTTGGACGACTATTATATGATCGGCGAAAAAATCGTTACCATACACTTGAATAGTAATTCACCCGATAACACAATAATTGCAAAATCGGGGCAAAAATTGCTGTAGTGGATGGCCAGCTTTACTCTTCTTTCAGGTATCTAGTGGAGAACACAACAGAATAACTCATATGCCCCCTAGGTATGTCCATGCCATGTCTCTCTATAGCCACACAAATACATCTACATCAAATACATCTGTCGGTTATTAATAGTGGAGGACTGTATGATTTTTAAGACAGTAAATACTCATTATTAATGTCGTTTTTATGTATGTATTATTGAAAACTGGGGGAAAGGATTTAGTTTCCCCTATTAATAATATTGGCCCACAGTAGTTTTACCTAGTATAAAAAATTACGTACAGTGGTTTTCCTAATTGATAATAGTTACATAAAACTATGGGCGGTGGAAAAGACTGCATGTTATTTGTAGTGCTGGATAAAACTACTGTGGGTCATTATTCAGCGTGAAGGATACTCGTCGTTTAGTATACAAATTGTAGTTTGTCTTTTGGCACGCGTCTTCATAACATTGAAGCCACATTTATCTGGTGTCACGTCTTTTTCCTACCTAAGTAAGCTCTAGAGAGTAAAGGTTTATTTACTCAGAACATTTCAGGCCTTATCAAAGAGACAAATATTTGAGCAACTATTGATGTTCCATTCATCATTGTGATGCATTGCGTAGCTGTTGTCCAGTTTAGTTACAGTTTACAATTGTAGGGCTTATCATTTTATACTATGTGAATGTGATTTGTGCAGGCACTTTCCTTTTTTGGAATATGTTTTCGTTTTTAACTTTCTTCTTAAGGCCGTTGGAAAATTAATATAAAGCAGCTAAAGTGAAGAGCAAAACTCCCAAAACCTACACACCTGTAATTCCAAGCTGTTTCCTTGAGGTCGTGAATGTGTTTTGGGCACTTCAGTCACATGCAGTTGCTGGCCCTTTGCGAAAACTTGTTGTAGTTTAATGACTATTTTAAGGAAGAATAAAATTGAGAAACAGAATTTTATAAATATAAAAAATAAATATTTACTTATGCCTGCTCAGAATAGCATCAGTAAGAGTGTCATTCAAGTGTTATATTGTGGGCTGAACCAGTACTTTTAAACAAGAAACATATACGTTTTGCTGGCTGTTGAGGCAATGCTGTAGCATGTGGCACAGTGCCCGTAGTAGTGCAGTATGAGACCCAATAAAGTTCTACCTCCATAGAAGCATGAGATAGATAGCTAGCCGCTGTCGTAAAAAAATTGCAACGTTACTCTGATCGTACGTAACTTCAACATAAATACGAACTAAGGGGCGGGTCATCCATACGGCACCACACAAACCACACAAAATACGCTTTGGGGGCGGAGGGGGGCATTTAAATTGTACAGTATGGACCGGGTTAGGCCGTTACGTACGTCAATCCATTACGTACATCTGTACTTAAGCTTGGAAAAGTTAAGGTAAGGTTTGGGAAACGTAAAACAAGTAAACTATGTACTAGCGAGGGGATTGCATAGTACTTACGATAGCGTAAATACGTTACGTGATCGAACGTAAAAAGAACTTAGGTCTGGATCTGGCTCATATACTTTACACTTATTTGTTCTTTGAATTAATTGCTGAAACTTGAAAGCATATTCCCTTTATGAAATGAGCTAATCTTTGTTTGCGATCTCTGTCCCTGGCAAAATTATCGCAAGGCTCTATAAAATAAATAGTAGAGATACACTTGCGCTCTCAGACAATGTTTGTCTTTATAGCCATTATTAATTGAGACTTCTAGGGAAATCCTGGTTTTGGAACATTTTTTAATCAGAACATTTTGTTTAATATAAAATGAATTAGGTTTTGTCTGATTTCTGAGAATCATTAATAATTTACTTGTAGTGTACATCCTGTACTTTTTCCGCTGAACATCCTAAGTAGACTGCTCGACCGGAATCAGACGCAGTCTACATATAATTAATTATTTACATGTGCCTATAGTTGTGTATTTCTTTATTGTACCGTGCAGTTGGGAACAGTTTGTGACATTTTATAACTGCTCATTCAGGTTATATTTTGTTATTTTTGTTATAAAAATAAAGAAGAAATATAATTAGGTCCAGATTGCTCATAAATATATTAAAATGATAGCATACAACTATGTGTATAATTCAGGTAGGGATTATCATTGAACTACAAACTAAACCTTGGAAATGTATTAATTTATCTCAATATATTGACATTTAATGTGGTAGTTATGAATAGCCAATAGGCAATGTAAGCCCCACCTAGAGTACAGTAGACACAAAAGGACTCAGATTACCTTAACTCAGGGATTTCCAAACCTCTAAGATCAAGGTGCCCTTAAGCTTAAAGAAATACTGAGCAGTCCTGACTTTTAAGTAGTCGGGTCCACACATAAGGATAAGTATTTAGGTGAGGGCGAAAATCCTTAATTTATTTATATACATAAATTCAAATGAAAAAAAAATGCATTTTTTTCATTACTATTTTTTCAAAGAACTGTCTAAAAGTATAGCACAGCAAGAAGCTGCAGGGAGAGATGCTGCTTTACACTGACATAACTAGTCTACGGCCCTGGATTTGTGGTACCTCTGTGACTGTGCTGGGACAGAGCCGTAACAAGCTGTTTTAGCGCCAGGGGCAAAAAGGATAAATGATGCCCCAGACCCTGTATGCCAAACCCATTTAACACTGAATATAAACTTGCTGGTGCCCCTCTTAAGCCCGGTGCCCTGGCCAGCCGCCCCTATTGCACACCCCTAGTTACAGACCTGCACTGGGACACACACTGTGAGAACTGCTGTAATGACCTATTTTTATGTTCTTGTTGATATATGAAGGTTGGAAAGAGCCCAAAGTGATATGTTACCTTCACAAACAGGGCCCTTAGCTTATGGGTTACACGCAGGAGGAAGGAAACTACAGGCTTTAGTAGTCAAAACTGAATTTTCAGTATTTGGTGTAATTTTATTTAAAATGTATCTAATTTCCTGGTATTGTTTTTTTTTTTTTGTTCATTAAAATCATTATTTTGTTTATGGGAGAATTCAAAACCTGAAAAGTACATAATTACTTGTTAGGCTATTCTAATAAGCAGAATACATGAATGTGTATTGTGTACATTTCAAAAGACATTTTAGAGTTACAGGACCAGATCCACAATTGTTAACAACATCCTATATACGCAAGCGGTGCTCGTAACTCAGGCTTTGCAAGTACACTGCTCATCCGTGCACCTGATGTTATGCATTGGAACGTCAGAGTTCTGTACGTTAGGTTATGACCCTTCCGTATATTTGAATGTACAAAGTGTGTCGTTGGGGGGAAGCATTTAAATTGTGTGCTGGGTTAGTCATTCCGTATGCACAGTGTTACATAGGTAAACGTAAAGGTAGGTTTATGGACACAGAAGTCACCTTAATTCTGTACGTTAGAGGGTATTTTTATGGGCATGCACTAGTCTCTTGTGTGTGGACTTTAGGAACTCCATGCGTGCGGACCGCACACTCAAGTCTATATCAGGTTTATAGCTTATATTTAAATCAGACTAGCTAATCTAGAGACATGGTCAGCCTCCGTCTTGTTTACATACTCTGAACAGAAATATTTCGTTACAAGTTTTATGTCACGTAGAGTAACATAAGTGGACAGCAAAATAATGTTAAACATGTTTTGCCACAGACTTTCCCATCTACTCCAGTCTAATTCTCAGAGCTTTAAAGGACAGACCACATGTGAAGGCCTTTGAGGAAGCTCTTTTGGAATTTGTGAAAAAAATGATCTGTCCTAAATAATATGGTAGTTGCCACCTATGGGTCATGTATTAATAGTATTTTTAGTTGGATTGTTTAGTAGCAAACATTTTTATAAAAGAAGCCAAAATGAATTTGTAAAAAATGAAATAATAAAACATTAAATTAAATAATTTTTTTCGATTTATCTAAATATATTTTTTAGTCTCTGTTTTTTTGTTAGTGGCTTCCAGTGGGCATTTGTTATCCCCATCACATCTATCATATCTGTCTGTCTGTCTGTCTCGCTGTATATCTATCTATCTATCTATCTATCTATCTATCTATCTATCTATCTATCTCATATCTATCTATCTATCTATCTATCTATCTATCTATCTATCTATCTATCTCATATCTATCTATCTATCTAATATCTATCTATCTAATATCTATCTATCTAATATCTATCTATCTAATATCTATCTATCTAATATCTATCTATCTAATATCTATCTATCTAATATCTATCTATCTAATATCTATCTATCTAATATCTATCTATCTAATATCTATCTATCTAATATCTATCTATCTAATATCTATCTATCTAATATCTATCTATCTAATATCTATCTATCTAATATCTATCTATCTAATATCTATCTATCTAATATCTATCTAATATCTATCTATCTAATATCTATCTAATATCTATCTATCTAATATCTATCTAATATCTATCTATCTAATATCTATCTAATATCTATCTATCTAATATCTATCTAATATCTATCTATCTAATATCTATCTAATATCTATCTATCTAATATCTATCTAATATCTATCTATCTAATATCTATCTAATATCTATCTATCTAATATCTATCTAATATCTATCTATCTAATATCTATCTAATATCTATCTATCTAATATCTATCTAATATCTATCTATCTAATATCTATCTAATATCTATCTATCTAATATCTATCTAATATCTATCTATCTAATATCTATCTAATATCTATCTATCTAATATCTATCTAATATCTATCTATCTAATATCTATCTAATATCTATCTATCTAATATCTATCTAATATCTATCTATCTAATATCTATCTAATATCTATCTATCTAATATCTATCTAATATCTATCTATCTAATATCTATCTAATATCTATCTATCTAATATCTATCTAATATCTATCTATCTAATATCTATCTAATATCTATCTATCTAATATCTATCTAATATCTATCTATCTAATATCTATCTAATATCTATCTATCTATTAGAGCTGGGCGATTAATCGAATTAATTCGATTAATTCGCGATTTTAAATTTTGGCGATTTTAATTTTGGCCAAAATCGTAAATTCGATTTTCACCCGTCACCCCCTTTACTCACCTCAGCAGAGTCCGTGACTGATTCTCTCCACCGCAGCATCTCCTCTCTGATCATCAGAAGAGATGCTGCGGATAGAGGCAGTCACAGACTCTACTGCGGCGCTGCTGTGAGTGAAGGGGGTGACGGAGAGATGAGGCTCCGTCACCCCCTTTACTCACCTCAGCAGAGTCCGTGACTGATTCTCTCCACCGCAGCAGCTCCTCTCTGATCATCAGAGGAGATGCTGCGGATAGAGGCAGTCAC
>WWET01000727.1:327970-345520 GCA_011038615.1 Limnodynastes dumerilii | reverse complement strand
TAGGGAAAGTTAATAGTTGATTCATCTGTGAGTCCTTTTATTATGGGTGATTGTTTCTATACGTCAGTAGTGGTAAAGAAGTGTAATGGAAAGTCACTGTGAGGTGGAGCAGTGACCTGATCACAGCCTCTTTCCATGATCTCACATGTTAGTCACCAGGTCAGGAGAACTGCTGATGGGATAGTGCTATCTGATGGGCTTCATGCCATTACACCTCCTGCAATGCAGAGGAGAGATAGGACAGGAGATAACTGTGCTTTATAACTGTCAAAGGTAATTTAACACTTTCCAGTTAATACTTCACATTAATAGTGAAATGTTTCCTTAAATATCATTAATTACATAAAATAAATATTGTGTGTGTAAAAAAAATTTAACCAAAGAGTAGCACTAGGTCAGTCATCTTATCAATACACTAGCAGAGCTGCAGACAAAATCTGCATAGATGATCCAGCATGCCAAAGGTATAGCTATTATTATCCTTTATATCACACCTATATAACACACAGTGATTTGCTGTTTATTCTGATAATCAGCTTCCATTATGCCCTCCCATCACCAAAGATCAATGAATTTGAAAATAAAGGATCCTATCCAGAGTTAATGCTAAATTCCGTACAGTAACCTCCACTGCAGAGGCTAGCACACGGAAATTGTGATCCACAATCCCACATTCAGTTGGTGGATCCGCCAACGGACCCAGCCTTAAGTATCCTGCACGCATCTCCAAGCATGCAGAATACTGGATTGTACTTAAGGGCTTAGCCAAATACTTACTGTATAATTTAAATACCTATGCACACCCCCCATCCGTATCTTGCACATATGGGGTTGGGCGCACACGGAAAACAGCATTGGTTGGCTGAGTTCCATTGCGGGAATATTGGCACTGCGCATGCTGGTTTTACTAACTGTGAATCCGACTACCAATAGTAAGGCTGCAACTCTGACCGCAGCACCACTGTGTATCCTCCAACCCAAACATAATTTACCTTCAATTCAGGGGACAAATGTTAAATGTCAAATTCACAGTTGTGAAGACTTAAGACTTTTTCTCTCTCCTCACTTACAGGTGAAACTCTAAAAATTAGAATATTGTGCAAAAGTTAATTTATTTCAGTAATTCAACTTAAAAGATGAAACTAATATATTATATTGACTCGTTACATACAAAGTGAGATATTTCAAGCCTTTATTTATTTTAATTTTGAAGATTATGGCTTACAGCTTATGAAAACCCCAAAAAGCAAAATTTAACATTTTTTTTAATATTCCATGAATTCAATAAAAAAGGTTTTTAAATACAGAAATGTCAGTCTTCTGAAAAGCATAATCATGCATAAATACTCAGTACTTGGTTTGGGCCCCTTTTGCATGAATTACTGCCGTGGCATGGATGCTATCAGCCTGTGGCACTGCTGAGGCGTTATGGAAACTTCACACTGGATTTCAAGCATCTTGGTTGTGTGCCTCTCCATTCTTCCACCAGACTCTGGGACCTTGGTTTCCTTTCTTTAGCCCAGGTAAGATGCTTCTGACTTTGTTTGTTTGTTCAGGAGTGGATTGACAAGAGGAATATGACAATTGAAGCCCACGTCCAGGATCCGCCTGTGTGTGGTGGCTCTTGATGCACTAACTCCAGCTTCAGTCCATTCCTTGTGCAGCTCCCACACACTTTTGAATGACCTTTTCCTGACAATCCTTTCCAGCCTGCTGTCCTCCCTGCTGCTTGTGCACATTTTTCTTCCACACTTGGCCCTTCCACTTAACTTTCTATTAATGTTCTTTGATACAGCTCTTTGAGAGCATCCAACTTTTGCAATTTACTTTTGAGGCTTTCCCTCCTTGTGGAGGGTGTCAATGATGGTTTTCTGCACAATTGTCCGGTCAGCAGTCTTCCCCATGATTGTGAATTCTACTGATCCAGACTGAGACCATTAAAGGCTCAGGAACCCTTTGCAGGTGTTTTGGAATAATTTGCTGATTTAGAGTGACACTTTTAGCTTACAATATTGAACCTTTTCACATTATTCTAATACCAATGACTGACATTCTGCATACACCATTCGTACCGCCTACGAAATAAAGACTGACACCATAGCTTTGGATTAAATAAAAGGGGGCATACATTTATTGACTGGAATTATATGACAATGAATTTTGGAACACAAAAAGGTGGCAACATAGCAGGTGGGATGAGTCAGCTGCAACACCGGTGATATAATAATGATGACAGACAGCCCCTGCCCTTGGCGCTCAAACACATTGATACGTGGTCACTACCTTAATCATAGTGCACGGCAAGGGGGGAACTGCGCCGGCAGATCAGGAACCGGCCACGAGGTTGGGCTTACCTAATGTACAGTCACGAGGTGTGCCAAGCCATGTCTACACCACAACCTTTTCCCATGCGCCACAAGGATGCTGACTCACCCACCTCTACCCCCTATCTATGCCCGTCTGCAAGGAAAAAACAATTAGAGAGAACCTTAAACATCTATAGGGAGGGAGGGAAGGATCCCAACAAAATGGCCGCCAAGCTTATAAACCCCAGATTCCCTGCCCAAGACCCACCCCCTGTTTGATACCCATTGGTTGACCTTGTCCTAACCTGAAAATTTAACTGATGAATGGTGCCTACAGAATGCAGCCAGGTGTTTAATTGCCTTCATGCTTAATGTCAGCATTCAGTTCTTTTGTGAGATTTAGATTTTGGGGTTTTCATAAGCTATAAGCCATAATCATCAAAATTAATACAAATAAAGGCTTGAAATATCTCACTTTGCATGTGAGTCTATATAATATTAGTTTCACCTTTTAAGCTGAATTACTGAAATGAACTTCTGCACGATATTCAAATTTTTTGAATTTCACCTGTATATGCTTGACCAAGAATTATGAGATAGATTCAATCACATGTATAAAATAAAATTTCTTTAATCGTTTTATGTGTAGGATTATTTATTTTGTCTGTCATCCCTATGTGCTGTTACAAGGAGAAAGTGCCCCATGATAACAAGATTGTAGAAATATTGATATAACCTCATTAATTTATACCAAACAGTGAGTACTCTGCTTTTTATCTATCTTTTTCCATATAAACATCTACATTGGAATTCACTATCAGCCCTACATACAGCTAAAGTATCCCTGTCTGCAGCTCCACCGGAGCATTGTCTGTATTGTCATTTCGGATCTGGTATTAATCCACAAGAACCATCATTTATTTTTTATTCTTTTAATATTGGTATACCAACTAAAAACGAAGTGCACTTTAATAATTCCTTCAATTGACGGCATAAAGGATAATCTAATTACTTTATCCCACAGACCGAAATTCGAGGGGTATTATGTCAGATTGATGATTTCACTTATGTGGACATTTTGATTGCCTTGCGGCGATATTCTGTTTACAGGTTATCACATCTAGTGTCGTAATATATGTTGCCATATTTTATGGTCATGCTTTTATTTTTCATTGGTGTTGTTTTATAATAAATTTGTCTTGTACTCAATATCCTGAGCGCTACCATTCTTTTAATGATTCATAGAGGGTAAGGGGTACTTGACATGATTCCATAGTGGGTAAGTGGAATTCTACAAAAAAAGGTTGCAAACCCCTGCCCCAATATATGATGTACATTTTATGTGTAATAGAGGTTTGGGTAAACATAAAAATCTGAAGAGAAATTGGATCTGAACCAGAGGTGTACACAAAAATCTCTCTTAATCTTGCATTGGTTATCCATCAGGGGTAAACCATATTTATAGTACCATACAACAAGATTTCTCAACATGAGTTTCTAATCTTTTAGTGTTGTTTAATGCTGGTAAAAAAGTTTCCTTTTTGAATTTGAGAGGAAAATATAGAAAGAATTTACTACCTTGGTCTGCTTCTTGATCTTCCTATCTACAAAGACCTTCACCCCACTTCCTCTATTCTGTAGTGCATAGGAGGACGGGAATCACAGGCTGTCCTTATAATATAACTTTTTTGCCTCCAAACTAGGGTGGATTCAAAGGATCTAAAGACCCAGATGCAGCACTCACAGCTTTTGTCCTCATTGCTATGCTGCAAAGTGAGAGGACCTGTACTGAACCTGTCAATGTGAGTGTTTTTTTCTATTGGGACGATTATTATTATTATTATTATTATTATTATTATTATTATTATTAACGTTTATTTATAGGGCATCACATGGTATTCACAGCACCGCACAAATGCAATAGTTACACATATAACACAAAACACAATTAACAGACAGGGTACAAGTTCAAATAAGGAATACAATACAAGTGCAATGCAAAAATAAAATACAGTACAAAAATAGCAGAACAATATGTATGGAGAGTAAAGATGCAGGATATGTGTGTAGGAGCAGATGATTAAGGAGAGAGATAGTAAAGAGAATAGGTGGGAGTTAATGAGGACAAGGTAGAGGAGTGATGAAAGGAGGGAGGAGGCCCTGCTCAGAAGAGATACCATGCTAAGTGGGAGGGAGTAAACAAACAAACAGGAGACACAGTGATGAAGATGGGGAGGGAAGTTAAACTTAGGTGGAGGAGGGGTAGGCTATCCTGAAGAAGTGGGTTTGAGGGAGCGTTTGAAGGAGTAGAGGGTGCTGGATTGCCTGAGTTGTTTGTATGTCTCTCACCACATGAGACATTGGGCCAGATCTAGACTGGTTGAAGTCACATATGGAAATAGCCTGTAATTATTTACTACACATGTGTAGAGGTAGAAACCCTGTACGGAATGTAGCTGACCGATAATATGCTCCAAGTTCATGCTCGCATGGGAGGTGGGAATAGGCATTTCTGTTGGCTAAGCTCTTACGTACAATTAGGAATTCTGCAAATACTTAAGGTAGGGTCCTGGGCACGAATCCAGCATCCACATCTTGCTTTCAGTACGTTAGCCTCTGGAAGAGGGATTAACATACGGCTTTAACCCTTAACTCTGGATCTGGCCCCTTGATAATATACACAACACAAATGATGACAATTCTGATTGCGTCCTAGTCATGTAACAATAGACTGCATCTAGACTACTGCTGCACCCGTAACAGCGGGGATCCAATGCTGAATCCAGACTTCCATTTTGGCTAGGGTAGGCCATGCCCCTCGCTCGCCAGCAATTCCGCCACAGACCTCTACCCACAGCTTCCACAGTGTCCTCATATAAAATGAGAAACATCAGCATTGGAGAGTAGCAATGGTGCTTTACCCACCCTCACTGTACTCTGTACTCACATGGGCGTCGCATCCCTCCCTGCCATCAGGAACACTTCAGTATATAACTCCTGTACTGGATGTGCGGGTCATGTGCTGTCTCATAATGTGGGTGTCTTCCAATCCTAGCAATCAGAAAAACCCCTTTTAAGGAAGCCTGGTCCAGAGTCTGCATATCCATCCTTTATGTCTGTTTCAAAGATACTAAAAACAACTTAAAAATGACTTTGGCCATTGGGCACCAGCTCTTTATATGGGTCTTATAAATGTGTATTTTATGTATTATTTTATCAGTAAACTGTGGTACACGTAGGATGCTGTAAATGTTTTTGGAAATTTAATGTGTACTACAGCTCCCAGCATGTCCTGCTAGAATGTGCCTCTATAGACAAAACAAATGCAGGAATCCAGGGCTCGTCTGCAACTTCTTATTACTCCAAAAATATGAAGGAGGAAAATCATCATGTAAATACATATTCACTTCTCACACCAAAACACTCCCCGGGCTCTTTAAGCCTTCTCCTTGAATAGAGCTCCATCTATTGGATAAATTCAGGCATTATATATGTAAATAACCTGATGCTCTGTTATGTATCTGTATTTCCAATGATGCCACTCATACATAATGTCAGTGCTGTCACATTTTCTGGGTAAACCCTTCTATTATTAACATAGAAATAACGGACACTCATTTCTACCTGACAAACTCTCCATTTGAGCAGGATCCACAGTATTGAGCTGTGGAAAGGAACCGGGTGAAAAGCTTCAGTACTCAGAATTCTAAATAAAAGTGAAATAATGAGATCCGGTCCCCGCACGCTTCCTATACGTGTGGGTGTCTTGCAGTATGACCGAGAGAGGGGAGTGAACTCTCCCTGTCACTCCCCTGTCTGGTGCGGGCTTTATGGTAGTTACGCTGCCATATGCCTGCCTTAAGTAAAAGGTGTGGATCAGCTGTTCATACGACCACTGATCCGCTTATAAATGTGAAAACCCTCCCCCGCTATGCAATTTAAATGCTTCCTCCCGCCCACCTTGGTGGGCAGAGGGGAAGCACAGTCCCTTCGTATGCAAAATCTATCGTGCGGAACTTAGCTCCATACAATAGACGCTACGTGTGTAATATCTGGAGGACGCAGGTCTGGATTCCTAAACCTAAGCCTATTCTTAACACCAACCCTAACCCTAAAAGTGCTTGATTGCTTACCTTTCGGAGGGAAGTGTAGAGCAGAGTGTGTAGGTAGATAGAGCAGAGCATAGTAGTTAGGTAGGAGGTAGACAGAGGAGGCACAGCACAGGATTGGAGGTAAATGATGAGTAACAGCGCTTAGACAGGAGAGTGTAGGTAAATGCAGAGCACAGTAGGTAGACAGAGGAAGCACAGCACAGGATTAAAGCTAAGTGATGAGTAACAGTAACAGCGGGCAGACAGGAGAGTGTAGGTTAATGCAGAGCACAGTAGGTACACAGAGGAGGCACAGCACGGGATTGGAGGTAAGTGATGAGTAATAGTAACAGTGGACAGACAGGAGAGCAAAGGTAAAAGCAGAGTACAGTAGGTAGACAGGATGCACAGCACAGGATTGGAGGTAAGGGATGAGTAACAGTAACAGTGGACAGACAGGAGAGCGAAGGTAAAAGCAGAGTACAGTAGGTGGACAGGAGGCACAGCACAGGATTGGAGGTAAGGGATGAGTAACTGTAACAGCGGACAGACAGGAGTGTGAAGGTAAAAGCAGAGTACAGTAGGTGGACAGGAGGCACGGCACGGGATGTAACAGCAGACAGACAGGAGAGCGAAGGTAAATGCAGAGCACAGTAGGTAGACTGAAGGAGGGACAGCACAGAGCACAGTGGAGGAGAGGAAAGCAAACAAGTTGAGGGACAGCAGAGGAGCAGAGGCAAGTGACGAGTAACAGTGTGTCAAACATATAGCAGTTGACCTTGTACCCCTGCCCATGTAATACACAGTATGAGCTGGATCCAGACTTAAGAAGGAGCTTGAAATTAAGGCCTGGATTCACAACACCGCACGTGTTGCACATACAGTCTTAAAATACCGATAGTAGCTATTATGCATGCGTAGTAACTATTTTACATAAGACCACATATACGCAATCTACGTAACGAAACGATATGTAGATTACGTAAAATAGTTACTACGCATGCGTAATAGCGATCATCGGTATTTTAAGACTGTATGTGCAAAACATACGGCGTTGTGAATCTGGGCCTAAGAGAGGTTAGTTACTCCTGGGCTAAACCATGTTGATTTATGGGGGGGTCCTATTTAATCTGCTGCAAACAGTATTAGAGCTGTGCGGTGATGTTTCCTATCCCAAGTCTAAATAACAGTGTGATAGTAAAGCTGGTCAGTATCTGTGTGCAGTAAGCAATTTAAAGATACCGGTATATCCCTGCATGCAAAGAATACAATTAACATGACTCCCCCGAAAATCAACATGGTTTTGCCCAGGAGTAACCTTCCTCTCTTAATTTTAAGCTGCTTCTTAAGTCTGGATCCAGCCCTTTGTCTGTTTTGGTACCTATAGAAGAAAGCTATAGCTGGTATTATAGTGTAGGCTGTATCATTGTCGATCTTATCACCATACCGCAACCGATTATAGTTTGAAGATTAGCTAATTGATTAAACTAGATACCTGGGGCCAGATCATGAGTTACGTACACTACCATTTTTCCGCTAGCCGCTGATGTAAAATCGGCAATTTGTATGTACTGCGCATGCGCGCGGCAGATGTTACGGAATGTAATTCTGATCGTACGTAACTTCACTGTAAATACAAACGAAAGGGCGAGTCTTCCATACGATGTCCAGAAATAAGCTTTGTTGGCAGAGGGAGGCATTTAAATCGTACAGTATGGGCCGGGTAATGTATCGCGTACGTCCGTACTTACGCTTGGAAAAGTTAAGGTAGGGTTTGGCAAGCGTAAATCGATTAAAGTACGTACGAGCGAGGGGAGTGTCTAGGTAAGTGCATAGTACTTACGATACCGTAAATACGCTACGCCAACAAACATAAAAACAACTTAGGTCTGGATCTACCCCCTGGTTGTTAGTTGTGGTTTGTAAGCTATAACATATTTGCCTTTGTTAGCTAAAAGAGCTTCATGAATATTGTGGTGAATGTTCTTCTTTTCTTTCTATTTAGTTACATCTTAAAAAAAAAATTAAGAACAATTAATACTATATAAATACGAAATAAATATAGAAATATACAGCAATGAATCTGATTTCTCTTCTCAGGGTGCTCTGTTTTGGTGTTGGAGTCTGTTAATATTTTCAGAAAATACATCTCTGTGTTGGATCTGCCAATCAGCTGGTTCTGTAACCAAGATGTTCTTTTTGTATTATCGGGGATACAATACAAACAAGCCAAGGTAACGTCAGTTTCACAACTCTGCTGCCATTCTCAGTGGCTGACAGACTTCTCCAATGCAAAATGACCATCATTCTATTCTATCACGGTGCAGGAAATGTGTAACTACAGGACATGGGCGTCAGAGGGTGAAAGGGGTGGCAGGAGGATTTTGGCCAGGATCATACTGTGTAACACAACCTGGTGTCTGTCTTTCAGTAGCAGACATGAATTGTTTACTGTGCCCATCACTATTTCTGTTAAGGTCTTTGGTGACCACTTTCAGATCTACACCAAGAGCACTGGTTATTCTGCTATATTCATACACTGACCAGGTGATCACATCTAGTAGTATATATTCATTTTCTCCAGGTCTGGGGTTCGGATAGAAGTATGGGGTAGTTAGTGAGGAGATAGACATGGCAGTTGGATTAATGTTCTGTGCACAATGCTGTAGCCATTTTGAAGGCATGTGTCATGGTGGACACAGACGGTAAATGTATGGGGTAGGACTGGTAAGTGTGAGGTATGTAGCATGACATTTACACCACTCTGAGACCTAAGGGGTGGTGTGGGTTGTTCCAGTGTTGGGCCAAGTAGAGTAAGGGTGTATATGCACTGCACGCCCTATGCTAAATTGCTAATCCCTGTATAATTAAGGAAGGAGCTGTTAGTGGTGACAATGCCTTTAGGATGTTTAGAACTGAGTACAGAACAATAGCTGTGTTTGTATTTTGTAGGTAAAAGAAAGCACCCTAAAAACAAACAACTCAAACAATGACTTAATGTGTTCAGCCTGCATGGTTCAAATCTTTGTGTCATTTCTCATACCTACTGAGGGCTGGATCCAGACTTAAGGAGCTTGAAATTAAGAGAGGAAAGTTAATCATAGACAAAACCATGCTAATTTCAAATATATGTATTCTTTGCATCTTTGTAAAATAAAAGGAAATTTAGTGCTGCAAACTAAACAGCTCCTACTCTTGAACTATATGCCATAAGCAGTAGAACAGATTATTAATAATTAGACTTCTATCTTATCATGTTTAAACTTTGTCTACTTGTTCTCAGCATTCCCAAATCTTTTGTTTCTTCCTCCCTCTTGCTGTACCTTTCTCCCTCTGTCCCTAGCTCTCCTTTGTTCCAATCTATTATTTCTTTACCTAACCAGATGACTGCACATCTGTCTACCATGGTCCCAACATATATTTTCTGTGCTTTAAATTAAAATATGCAATCTTGTTGCAAAAGTTAAACTTTTTTTGTCTGTTATGAATGAGCAATGCATTTGAAAACTGTTCCCTATGCCAACACACAGGCCAATGTCAACCAATTTATTTTTGCATATTTCCTGAATCACTGCTGTATTTTCCATTAAGAATCCTGTTGGTCCATATTGTGTTAATGTGCTCCTTTACAAAAATGATCCCTTTTAAAAGGCTTAACTCTTGAAAGGAAGAGGGGCCAAGCTTATTTGTTACCTCCTGTCATGTTTTTATCTAAAAAGAAAATTTTATTAACTTAGGTGTCAATATAATTAATGTCAATAACTCCACAAAATTCAAACCCACTCACATTCCTTATGTTTAGTGGACAACCCAGGCCTCTGTTGAGTCATTAACCATGAATATAAAATGAATGTAGTTACAAGCTTCTTTTTTTACACAGAAGTGTTGGTGGACATCAGGAGAAGGGGTATTGGTATTCCCAAACCTTTCTTAAAATGTCTCCTGTGTCTGTGTAGTGTTTATTTTCAGAGGAGTTATTGTCTGTTGAGTAATGACCCCAAAATCTCCCATTCCTCAAAGTGCAGAAATTTAGTGAATGTAACAAATTCTGCATTTCAATCATTCAAATTTTATGAACAATCATCTGCAACTATATTGTATCTGATTTTCTTTCATTTTCTGTACCTTAATCATTACAAACATATTATTTATTTCTTAACAGTTTTTTATAAAGCACCATGAGATTATGTAGCCTATTTACAGAGAATATTATACATTTACATTAGTCCCTGCCCCACTCTGGGCACATTCTAAGTTCCCTTACACATAAATACATACACAAAGGCTAGGGACAATTCACAAATAAAGAAGAAAGGGGTGCACTTATGGGTATAACCCAATGAGGTTTTAATAAAAATAGCAACTAATTCATTTGCAATACACATGTATAACATAAAACTTCAGTAGTATTAAAATTTCACAGCACAGTATATTAGAAATTTAGATTTTAACACTACTGTAGTTTTATAGTATGTGTGTATTTCAAAATAATTGTTATTTTTATTTGAACCTCATTGAACCTCAAAAGTGCACCCCTTTCTTTTTTATTTGCTTTTTGAGGGGAACTGGTCATTCCGCAGGCTGCAGCTGGATATAACTCAGTATTATTTGATCTGTCAACACTATTGGAGACTTGTTTTCTCTTATTTGGCATTGGAATAATATTTGGAGGATTATCCTCCAAGTATGCCTAAATAGTTAGGGTCAATTTAGTCTGCTGCAAATTTAACGTACCAGCAACCATTTTTAGATGGAGCAGCTGGTTGTTTTTAATTAACCCTTTGTCACACCATTCATACAAGCTCAGGTAAGTGCTGATCCTGACAGTCTAATATAATCTATCAATGGTCTAAGAGAGTTCCAATACCTCGGTGGCACAGCCCATGCAATAAACACACCCTGACCTCAGCTAGGAAAGTTGCCAAACAAATTTGGCATCTTAGTGTCAGACTGGTAACTGGAATCATGGGATATCCATTTCCTGACCTTGAATTAAGCCCTTTCATCCTGTATGTAAATCCTGTTTCACTCCTTCAACAAGGAAAACCCTGTTCACTTGATCTCTGTACCAACCACAGACCTTGCAATATATATTTTCTTGATTATATATTCAAATATATGTGCTACAAAACACAACTTTGATTATGCAACATGCTGCATTAACTATGGGTGACAATATGTGATTATAAAGAACTGTACAGAGATTAGGTAAGGCTGGGTACACACTATCCATTTTTCACATGATTATCGTTCCAATCACACCATAAATCAGTGTTTGGAATGATACAGTGTAAGTGTATACGTACAACGATCATGTCTGATCATGGCAAAATATACAATATTGTTTGATTGCATCTTATAAACTTTTCAATTTATGCAGTCATACAATGTCATGATGTCAGGAGAAGTGCAGTATGTATTGTAAGCTTTCCTTGTGTCAGACTATTCTCCTTCTTCCTGCAGTAGGACTTCTTCTGTGGGCGGGCACATCATTGCTGCAGGGGGTTATGGGACACTTCTTCCTTGTGTAGTGTGTACAGAGGCATCGGGCAGCTGATTGTGCACCTGATTTGTACTTCTAATTATGTGAAATATCTTTTAAAAATATCTGTTGTTCGTAAATTTGTGTTACCAGCTTTACTCACAATAGACCTGATCCAGATTACAGTACTGAGGCTCTTGGAACTCTGAGTGCAGCGGCATGAAGGATCTAATTCCAAATTCCCGCTGTATAAATCTTTCCATTATTTCTAAATGTGGGTGGGCAGTGGTAATGATATATTTGGTTTCATTGCTCTTACACATGTTAGAAAATAAAAGTATATGCCTGACTGTATGATTAAGACGCAAGCTTAGCTTGGAGATGATCTAAAGTCTGTTTTACTAATTGTTCCCTGCTTGTCAGTTATTCTTTTTATATAAATCGAGGAAAAACATCTTTACATAATCTCACGTATATTGGATTCTACATAAGGCATTCCTTCATGATTTGGCAGCCATTTCAGAGAGAAGAGTTGATGAGAACATTATCAAGTTGCTGGCGATAGCTGTGTTGTATACTTGTAGCCATTTACAGTACAATTACAATTACCGTATTTCCCGATGTATAAGACGCACCTTTTTGGAAAAATCTGGTGTCCAAAAACAGGGTGTGTCTTATACAAGGGGGTTACCATTTTAACTGAGTCAGACTGCAGCTGGATGTTAAAATAAGGTCTAGGCTGCAGCTCCCCTCTCCCCTCCAAAGTTTTCTTACCTTTCAGATCATCCAGCGAGTGGGACTGCGGCCAGAATATGAAGCAGGACTTCATTTCCCAGTCTCAGCCACAGCAGGACGTCATATTCTGGCCACAGTCCCGCTCGCTGGATAATCTGAAAGGTAAGAAAACTTTAAAGGAGAGAGGGGAGCTTTCCCCATGTACAAGATGCACTTTTAATTTTGGGACCCCAAAATTAAGGTGCGTCTTATACAGGGGTGCGTCTTGTACATGGGGAAATACGGTACATAGTCTTGCACTGGCGCATTTACAAAGACAATACAAAACAACTGTTGTCTGCAAAATTGTAAACTGTGAAAGAGGATGGAAGGTGATTTCTGCAGAAGAGTATTGGATGCTCGCAGGGCCACACACACAGACTGCAACAGGTGCCAATGAATGTATAGAAAAGATTTATTTCACTAAATTGAAGAAGACAAGCCACAATGGCAGAAATGTATAAAACTAGTAATGGACGGAAACCCATAAACAAAGAACAAAACAAATATCTGAAGCGTCCTCAGGACTTAGACATGCTGTGTATGGACTTGTGTTCCTTCATCGCTTTCTCCCACTCCTTCCCATTGATCTGCTCCACATGGATACTGCGAACTGTCCCGTCATCAAGGCAATGAGAGGCAATCCCTGCAAAGGCCAAAGAAAGACTCACTTTACAGGTCACTGTACCTAAAATATACAGTATGCGCTAGAATAATCCAATATACAGCATGTAAGATCCCTACCCTGTTCCCCATGGAAGCTACAGCAAGATCGTTTAGAAGCTGTTTGTCTTATTATATATTTTCAGTTATTTTTATTACATTTATTTATATATTGGCAGATTATAACACATAGTATAGGGAGTATTTCATTTTTTATATCACTTTCTACCCCATAGGTGCTCACAGTCTAAACCTAAATGCCCATATGTCCATTATTGTCAGCAGCCAAATAACCATTATGCTGTGACACTATGGAAGGAAACAAATACAAACACAAGAAAAACATGCAAACTCCTCACAGGCAGAGCCTTAATCAGCTTCAGACAATACTTCACCCATAATCTTCAGAAAATTGTTCTTAAAGACTGTTTTTATAATCAGACTATGTCACTTGGAAATAATTACTGACTTTAGTCTGTCCATGAACTCAAGTACAAGGTCTGTTATGTAAACCTTCTCTTTTAGGTCTGGTAACTGCAAAACATCCATCCTATGGGAGAAAGCAGGGACAAGGCAGAATGTGGGGGACAAATGTATTGTGTCCTTTTTTTGTGTTCAGGTTCACATGATTTTGATTGTCACACTGTATATGAAATATTATGACACACAACATTCCAATAAAGTGTAGCAGTTTACAAGGTCAATATTCAGTTTAAAATAAAGTACATTTTGAAGAGGGATAAATGATACATTTAACCATATAAGTGATCCTAGGCATTGTGGGTTACACTCAATGGCTGGTATCATTTACTAATCCACTCCCTTAACTATAACTAGGAATGTACAATAATTAACGCTATTGGACCGTATTCACAGATCCGTGGAGTTGCGTGTGTATTTTTAGGATCGGATGGACTGCGCATGCGTAGTAATTTTATTTACGCTGAATTTACGCACGGAAGTCCATTAGGTACTTGGGAATCGCACTTGGGGACATACGTGCGGAGGAGCGTGGTTGAAATCCAGACGTTCAAAGTTACGTGAGACAGGGCGAGGGATTAAAGGGGCATTTGAGGTTAGATAGGTACCATGTTCGTATCATACTGTACGCCCGTAACTACACACAGACATAAGGGTGCCCTATGGCACTCGTAAGTTATCGTCAACCCATCGGTGTGAGGGGAGTGTCATGAGTATTGGCTTGCAACGTGCGTGCGTATAAATTGCGTATTTTTAAAAATCGGATCTCTGAATACGGTCCATTATTTCAAAATCCGGGAGTTCAATACAGTGAATCATTTGCCAAGTTGCCAGATTAAATGACTTTGGGTCTGATTCATAAATTCGCGTGTATGGGGACTTACAAAAGTCTGTTGTGTAAGTCCCCTTGACATGTAACATTGACGCACGCGAGTGCCAGAAGTTACGCGTCGTTAGTCTTTTTTACTGAACTTTCTTCTGTAGAGAGGGGCCGGCCCTTCAAATCCGCATGCCTAAACCTCACCTGCCAGGCCGGGGGAGGAGAGCAGCTGTTCCCCACAGAAGAACATGCCCAGAACACTACCTTTACCTCTCTGCACTGATCTTTATCCGCACAAACACAGATCCGTGCAAGAGGTTAGGGAATGGCTCCGGACATGTAAAAAGAGGAGAGTAACGGGTGTGCACTCCTCTCTCCTGTGCTGACTTACAGATCTCTGCGCACACAGATCTGAATCAGGCCCATTATTATTTGTTTGCTCACCTACGCACCAGACACAGACACAACAATTACCTTTTACAATTACAGGGGTATCGGGGGGTGGGGTCATCTGCTGTTTTCTGCAACAATAGTCAAGTAATGCATAGAAAACCTGTGTATATTTGTTGTTTGAGGATAGGAGACAGACCTTCTATACCCCATTCCCAGATACTAAACTCCTCAACCCTCTAACAGGAATAAGTTTCCTTATATTACAGTCTGTATTTACTGCACACTTTGATCCGGATTCAGAGCCGATGCAAATATATAACGTTCCTTAAATTTAGGCTGCGTTCAATGAGAGTGCCGTATATTGTATCCCCGCCTGTTTTATCTACCTCTAATGGACCTGCTGTGCTTTTATCTCTAATTTGTATTTGTGTGTTTTTTATGTTCTGTTTGTACTTGCACAATAGTTACTTAATACCAATTATATTTTACTTATATTTGTGTCATTTACATGCTGTCTGTTGTGAAGTATGGGTGGTCTTGAGATGAATGAAGATGTTGACTGTCCGCTAAACTGTATATAATTAGACTTGGATTTTTCTGTTGTTCTTGGGCTTGTCTTCCAGTGTCCCTATCTAGATAGATAACTATAGAGATATACTCTTAGCAGGTGGTAGCATGACTCACCGTAGCCATCAGGGTTGGAGCGTGGTGTGTAGAAGCTCTGGACACCGCAGGTCTTGCAGAAGGTGTGCTGTGCTTTCTTGGTGTTGAAGGTGTAAGTTGTCAGGTTATCGGCACCCTGAATATACAGAAATCATTGGCAGTTAGCGGTCAAACTTTCTGGGTACTGCTTACTGCAAGTGTTGGGCCGGATCCAGACCTACGTTTCCTTTACATTTCAACGTGTAGCGTATTTACGCAATTGTAATTACTACGCTCTCCCCTCGCTCGTGCGTACTTTTGCCGTTTTACACTTTCCAAACCCTACCTTAACTTTTCCAAGCGTAACTGCTGTCAGCTCTAATGGCTGCACGTACTTACGCGCCTAAGCAGGCCCATTCTGTACAATTTACATGCCTCACCCCGCCTCCGAAGCGTAGTTACGGGTGTCGTATGTCTGGCACGCCCCTTCATCCATAGTTACGCTGTTGATCGTAGGCTCGTAAGTACGTTCAGAGTTTCGGGCGTAACATCTGCGCATAACATGCAAAACATCGTTTTTACGACTACAGCGAGCGTAAATACACCAGCGTTCGTAGCTCTGGATCTGGCCCGTTATGTCTTATTGTTGTATGGAAAATTATCCACTCATCACAATTTCAAGTTGTATTCTAACAGTCCCATAAAAAACACTATATAGACATGATGAGGTACAGACTGCTCTATAATACCTACACACCTATCTATCTATCTATCTATCTATCTATCTATCTATCTATCTATCTATCTATCTATCTATCTATCTACTATCTATCTATCTATCTCATATCTATCTATCTATCTATCTATCTCATATCTATCTATCTATCTATCTATCTTTGTCCACTTATCTGTAGTTCACTTTGAAAGTACATTTTTAACAGAAGCTCATTAATTGATAAGTAGCGGGGGATCTGAAAGGCGGAATCATAAAGCAATGATATATAACAATTGAAAGATGTGTTTTTGGGGGGTTAGCTGTTTGAACTATGTAACAGTATATCTTATTGTTATGTGTTATTACCCACTTGCTTCATAATGTTTTTTATGGTATACCTTTTTGCAACAAAATGTGAATATTTTTTACATGAAACAAAACGTTTTTAGGGACTTCAGAGACAGCTGTAGCTTTTGTGAATAATATTATATGTAGCTGTATGTTAAAAAACAACTTATATTTTATTATTTATGTATATACATTATTTATGTATATAATATACATTTCCTAACATTTAATGGTCCACATCACACCATTTACTGTTACACTGGAGTGACACACACACACACATACACACGTTAGTTTCATGGGAAGCCCCTGCAAATATGGAAAGAAACCCTAGATTGATAGTGTTTGGCATAAAGGAAATGTATTCAATAATATGGTGCTCATGTCATCAGACTACGCCGCCACTGGGGGCACTGTGTTCTCATAAAGAAAATCATCCACAAGGCTCTAAGTCAAAAACAAATGTTAGGAACATATTTCCATATGTACCTTAAGCAACTTGAAACGTGATGCAGGCACAATAAAATGCCTGTTCTGCTTCTTTACACAGATACTGCAGCTGCAAACAAACATAATACATTTAAAAAAATAGAGATCATTTACATCAATGTTTAGTAAATACATAAAACAACTTTATGTTAAGGTAACATTTCATAAAACTCCAATACACTACAATAAAATCTCCCCCCTCTCCTCTCTCCCCGTCATCCTCATTCTTTTCCCTGCTTCTTACTACTGTCAACTGTTACCAATGATTATCTGTCAGCAATCATGTCCTTCTCCTTCTAGAGCCCTTAGTCACATAGCCACACTTTATTTGTACTAATTATGCTTCA
>WWET01000727.1:287226-297946 GCA_011038615.1 Limnodynastes dumerilii | reverse complement strand
ATTTCTGTGTTTTATTTTACAGATAGAACAGTATAGTTTGTTACTGGTTTATGGCAGTGTGCTGAGGCAATTTTTTCCCTTTGTTTCTGTGGCTAGCAGGTTACCCCCCTGCCTTTCATGCACCTGTTTAACATTTACTTAATAAATTGATTGAGCAGCTTCCATTCTGGTTTTATTCTGTTTGTGGGCATGTCTGGGATCAGTTGCTGACAGGGGGAGCTGATCCACAGCAGCCATTTTGGAGACCTTAAGGGGTGTCTTCTAGGTAAGTTGGCTCTCAATTTATAAACATATATATGGGACCCAATACTGGGACTCTCATTGTTAGAGTTAGGACCACCATATACAGAAAGGCCTTGACGGTGGCTGGTGGCTTTTCTCATATTTGTACAAATATGCGTAACGAACATTTCTGTGTTTTATTTTACAGATAGAACAGTATAGTTTGTTACTGGTTTATGGCAGTGTGCTGGGGCAATTTTTCCCTTTGTTTCTGTGGCAACCAGATTAACCCCCTGCCTTTCATGCACCTGTTTAACATTTACCTAATAAATTGATTGAGCAACTTCCATTCTGGTTTTATTTTGCCCCCTTTATAAGTGTCAGCCTCCTTTATAAGTGTCAGCCTCCTTTGTGCCCCCTTTATAAGTTGTGCCCCCTTTATAAGTGTCAGCCTCCTTTATAAGTGTCAGCCTCTTTTATGCCCCCTTTATACAGTTCATCCGGAAAATATGCACAGTGCTTCACTTTTTCCACATTTTGTTAAGTTACAGCCTTATACCAAATGGAATACATTTTTTCCCCCTCAAAATTCTACACATAATACCCCATAATGACAACGTGAAAAAGTTTTTGAGAGATTTTTGCAAATTTATAAAAAAACAAAACAAAACAAAAACTCACATGTACATAAGTATTGACAGTACAATACTTTGTTGATGCACCTTTGGCAGCAATGACAGTCTCAAGTCTTTTTGAATATGATGCCACAAGCTTGGCACATCTATTTTTGGGCAGTTTCGCCCATTCCTCTTTGCAGCACCTCTCAAGCTCCATCAGGTTAATGGGAAGCGTTGGTGCACAGCCATTTTCAGATCTCTCCAGAGATGTTCAATCAGATTCAAGTCTGAGCTCTAGCTGGACCACTCAAGGACATTTACAGAGTTGTCTTGAAGCCATCCATTTGATATCTTGGCTATGTGCTTAGGGTCGTTGTCCTGCTGAAAGATGAACCGTCACCCCAGTCTGAGGTCAAGAGTGCTCTGTAGCATGTTTTTATCCAGGATGTCTCTGTACATTGCTGTATTCATCTTTCCCTCTATCCTGACTAGCCTCTCTGTTCCTGCCGCTGAAAAACATCCCCACAGCATGATGCTGCCACCACAATGCTTCACTGTAGGTATGGTATTGGCCTGGTGATGAGCGGTGCCTGGTTTCTTCCAAATATAACGCCTGGCATTCATGCCAAAGAGTTCAATCTTTGTCTCATCAGACCAGAGAATTTAGTTTTTCATGGTCTGGGAGATCCTCAGGTGCATTTTGGTAAACTCCAGACGGGCTGTCATGTTCTTTTTACTAAGGAGTAGCTTCTGTCTGGCCACTCTGCTATACAGACTTGATTGGGGGATTGCTGCAGAGATGGTTGTCCTTCTGGAAGGTTCTCCTCTCTCCACAGAGGAATGCTATAGCTCTGACAGAGTGATTGGGTTCTTGATCACCTCCCTGACTAGAGCCCTTCTCCCCCCGATCGCTCTGTTTAGATGGCCGGCCAGCTCTAGGAAGAATCCTGGTGGTCCATTTACGGATGATGGAGACCACTGTGCTCATTTTGACCTTCAATGCAGCAGATATTTTTCTGTACCCTTCCCCAGATTTGTGCCTCGAGACAATCCTGTCTCTGAGGTCTACAGACAATTCCTTTGACTTCATGCTTGGTTTGTGCTCTGACATGCACTGTCAAGTGTGGGACCTTATATAAACAGGTGTGTGCCTTTCCAAATCATGTTCTCCAATTAACCTGTAGGAACATCTCATGGATGATCAGTGGAAACAGGATGCACCTGAGCTCAATTTTGGCTTCTTGTATTTTTGATTTTTTAATAAATTAGCAAAAATCTCCAAAAGCTTTTTC
The DNA here is from genome assembly GCA_011038615.1 of Limnodynastes dumerilii. NCBI lineage: Eukaryota > Metazoa > Chordata > Amphibia > Anura > Limnodynastidae > Limnodynastes > Limnodynastes dumerilii. The sequence goes on along the minus strand of WWET01000727.1, from coordinate 295,815 downwards.
ACGTTGTCATTATGGGGTATTGTGTGTAGAATTTTGAGGGGAAAAAAGAATTTATTCCATCTTGGAATAAGGCTGTAACATAACAAAAGGTGGAAAAAGTGAAGCGCTGTGAATACTTTCCGGATGCACTGTATCTTATATCTATGGCCCGGATTCACACCCCAAAACATATTGCACATACGTCCGTAAATTACCGATAATTGCTACTACGCATGCGTAGTAACTAATTTACGTAATCTACGTATCATTTTGTTACATAGATTGCGTATATGCGGTCTTAAAGAAACGATACATAGATTGAGTAAAATAGTTACTACGCATGCGTAGTAGCTATTATCGGTAATTTACGGACGTATACATCTGGGGGAATGAATATATATATCTCATATCTATCATGTGTTTTATATCTATATATTGCAATATTTTATTTTTACAAGGTACCTACTATACATACAAGAGTACCTTCCACTTTCTGATCAATATATATATATATATATATATATATATCTCTGCTGTAAAAATATATTGAAAAAAAATATATTTAATATATATTGAAATATATATTTATATTTTTTTTATGTAGCTGGATCAAATGCATGGGCGTAAGTGGTGGGCACTTAAACATTTATTTCAGAGGGTGCTATCAGACCTGGAGTCAATCCTGGGCACGCTAATTGGTTTTTGCTGCAGGAAACAGCCAATGATACCCTAATACATCTATAAATGGACTAGTTTGTTTCCGGTGTTTCTGTCATAGTTTGAAGGCCTGATGATCCAACATCCAGGGCACAGTTGAATAATTTAATAACAATGAGACATTTTTTCTTTTGCAACATGGTATTTTATGGCGCAAAAGCATAAATATTTCCCATATCTCTCAGTACTAAAGCTAGATTGTTGAGACCTGTGTACACAACAATTAGTCTAAGACCATTTCTTGGAATACATACTGTGGAAAATACTAATCATCCCTCATTAAACTGTATTGGAAAATGTGAAAGCCATCAAATATGTAAAGTGTTAAATTGCTTTATATGGAATTTGCCATTTGTTACATGTATTGTGATGTGAGCATGATCTAATAGCAAAAAGTTTGTCCTCCAATTACATTTTCATAAATTACAATCCAGATAAAGATTTGGGAACCACTGCCATCTACTCTTTACATGGCACTAAAATAGGGTGTTCCCCTTAATTGCTAAAATTCACATTGTAAACAGAGTTATGTTATTATTAATACACGGAGGGAGAAACTAGAACACAAAAATGACGCCTAACTGGTTCTCACATTTTCTATTATTTGAAAGAAAACAGATACTTGCTGTCATGGACACAGCTTGATAAGTTGGCGGTGAACATATCATACTTAGGGCTCTATTTACTTACCTTCCTCGTTCCCTTTGAACGAAGCTGATCGTCGCAGCGAGCATGGCAGTTTCGTTGACAGTATTTACAAATACTCACCCCTCCTGCGAGGTCCCGAGATGAGCTGCTGGGTCCGCCCTGTACTTCATATTCATGCGATGCATGAATGAAATACTGCACATGCGCAGTAGCCCTCAATCCGGACTAAAAATTTCAGTGCCGACATGAGAAACACTGCACATGCGCATTGCTTCTCTTTAAGCACTTAGAAATTTTCCCAAGTCCTGACACGAGAAACTCTGCGCATGTGCAGTATCTTCATGCCGGGACCAGACAGCTGCAGCCTGATTGGACGCCCGGACAGGTGAGTTTAAAGATTTATTTATATTTTCTATGTTTTATTTATGTTTTTTATTGATTTTTTTTTAAGTTCTACATTTTTTTTTTTTTACCCCCCCCCGGCAGTATTGTTATGTATTCCGACGGTCTCCCCATACATAACCCCCTTTTCCTCCCCCTAATAATAGCTATTAGAGGGAGGAAAAGAGGAGTATATGGGGAATAATTACCAATAACGCCAGTCTGAGCTGGCGTTAGTCTGACGTCGGGAGCGGAGTGTAAAAAAACGTAATTTTGTAAATATTGTAAACTTCATTTTAATGTGCTAGGGCCAGTTTTGAAGTGAAAACTGGCCCTATCGCATTAAAATGATCTTTGTAAATAGAGCCCTTAATTTGTTCATATTCTTGCATTTAGTCATCAGGAATGTTCTTACAAATTCGGGAAGTTCTCCCGGTATCCCGCAGGGGACTGGAGGCTGTGGTTTCCTTGCATCCACAACCTCAAGTCCTGCCCCCCAGGCTAGCAACACTACCATTCATAGTGTTTCTAGAGAGTGGGCTGGACGTGGTGAACAAGCCCTGCCCCCACCTCTAGTAATACTATGAAAAAGGCCAATGCTGGTCAGGGAGCAGAGCTTCGGGACACCAGTTGCATAAATGGCGCCATTTAGCCCTGCCCCGTTCCAGCCTCTGTGTCTTCCTTCCCAGGGGGAAGCTTTGAAAAGTCAGCAACCCTGGAAATGTTCATAATTTTTTATTTCAATGTCCTCTCTTGCGTTAGTTTGACGTTTTACAAGTGCTCACTTGTAACAATGTAATATGCAAATATGGGCAAATAAACTACCACACATTAACAAACAAAACACACACAAAGACACACACACACACACACACACACACACACAAATACAGTAAATGTGTGTATTTGTGTAGATATATTATGCTATATATACCTATATCTGTGCATATGTGTGTACATAGGTAGATAACTATAGAGCTATATATTGATATATATATATATATATATATATATTCAAACCAGGTTGCCGACTCTCCTGGAAGATCTGGGAGACTCCCGAAATTCAGGAAAGTGAACGCTCTAAAGTGAATGATGCTGATCATCATTTAGTGATTACTCAGGAGAGGGGGGTAGTCCCTGCGACAGTAAATAAGTGCCAGAGTGGTGAAAGCCGAGGGCTCCTACAGCTTGTGAAGTCAGGTGATTTTCTATCACTGCACATGCGTATGCCAAATGTTCTTCTATGAAACGCCTATCATACAGAACTCAGTTCTATATGATAGGAGATCCGTGTGTGTGTGTGTGTGTGTGTAGGGGGTATTCCAGACATCAGAGGATAGGCATGCAAATGAAAGAAAGTGGGAGGCGGTAGGCAGAGCCACACGGATCAGTTCCTATAATGCTATGTGATTGAATAGTTTAATTACCTTTCAACATAATACTATTATTAGGTAAAAATACCCCAAGAAACAAGATTCACTCAATTTTCCTTCCCCAGTATTCTTGTGAACGCTTTGAAGGGCTATAGGAGTGCATGTTTTGGTCCACTAATCCATATTATGGCCTTTCTAGAAAGAAGCCCGGGCCTCTGGATTAATTTAGTTGAAATAAATAAGTATAAAAAATATCAATATAAATGTTTAATAAAATAAAATAAAATAATAATAATAATAATAATTCATTTCCTTTTAGGTAAAAGGCCTTCCCAATGTCTCCCAGCAGAGAGTGTCAGAGAGGAGAGGATTCTTGTTTATACAGCATAGCAGCAGCTACAGAAGACAAACAACTTGAGGAACATTGTGACCAGGAAGTGTTTTGTTACACAGTGACTAGGATTTTCAGGGTTTGTGTTATCGCTATAACAGCAGCAGACAGACTGAGGTATATGATATCATGCACATAAGTCATGCCACTGAGAAACATGTACAGACAAGTACAGACAGTAACCTCTATTACCATCACACTAAGCCTTGCAGCAGCAGGATTTTAGCTTCTGAGAATCTGGTGAAGGAGCACCTCAATGTGTAGTGGGTGTATGACAGGAACTGAGGCTATTTTGAGTCAGTAAACATATGAAGCCAGCTACAAACACCTGCCAAAGATGTAGCATGTGACTAATATGGTGACATCAGCAGACCTATCCCACACTTTGTAAGAGATTATTTTTAATCTGTTTGAGCATTGTAAAACCAGTATAACTGCATGTGGCTCTGAAAACTGATGGGATACCTATAGTTCACAAACATTTTTCTAGTTATGGAAAGTATTCAATAAAGTAACTAATATAAAAACAGGGGATGACGTACGAACGTCAGTCAGATTTATAAAAAAATTATGTTACTTCACCTTTGTGTTTGTTTAAAGGCACCCATTACATAGAAAGCAACGTTAATGGTTTCAGGAAAGGAAAAGGGGACTGAGAACTGGGATCGAAATTCCTGACAGGGCATATTCCACCTCAGGGCCCGTGGTGACGGGGGGCCCACTTCTCCAGAACACTGCTGCGCAGATTGGATCAATGTAATGGAGTTACAATGGAGGTCTCTTAAAATGATTTTATCACTGACCTACACTACACAACACTGACAGGGGACACCTGGGCCACTTGTTCACCAGTAAAGCAGTAGTGAATGGCATACAGCTCACATGCTATATGCTCTTATACCAGCCATCAGTAAAGAAAGTTAATTAAAAAACTGAAACCAACACACTGGCGCTCGGGAAAGATTGACACTTGTTGGGTTGTTGCACCACACGAGGTGCTGCTAGGTTACGGGTTGGTAAGACCCTGATAAAGTGAATACGTTTTTTACAAAAGAAAACAACCAGCGCTGCCTTGTGTAACCTCCAAATCCTGCAACACACCATCTGGATTCTAATCACTTCCTTACCTTCCACACTATTCTTTGGGCAGCTTATATTTCTTGTTTGGCTTTTTGTAGTAATTTGTATATTTTTAACCAATTTTTATTTTGATATTATTTATTTGTTTGTTTATATTTCTGGTACCAGATCTGAAACATAGAAACATATAAAGTGACGACAGATAAGAGCCGCATGGCCCATCCAGTCTGCCCAGTTGTTTATTTAAAACTATACTGACCCTAGACCCACTATTCTGACCCTGGTCCCTATTTATCCTTAATTTAGTTTGAGATTTAGGATCTCCTTATATTTATCCCAAGCATGTTTAAACTGTTCGACCATGTTAGCCTCAACGCACTCAGATGGGACGCTATTCCACTTATCTACCACCCTTTCAGTGAAGTTATTTTTCCGCACATTTCCTTTGAATCTACCACCCTCCAGTTTATATCCATGCCCTCGTGTTCTATTACACCTTTTCCTTTGGAAAATGTCGACCTCCTCTAGCCGGTCACAACCCTTGATATATTTGAAAGCTGATATCGTATCCCCCCTTTCCTTTCTCTGCTCCAAGCTATACATGTTTAGTTCCTCTAGCCTTTCTTGATATGACAAGAGGCCATGAACCATTTTAGTTGCTCTTCTTTTGCACAGTCTCTAATGTATTTATGTCTTTCTGGAGATATGGCCTCCAGAACTGAACACAGTATTCTATGTGATTTATAAAGGGGCATCGCTACTTCTCTCTTTCTGATACTAATTCCTCTCCCTATGCAACCAAGCATCTGACTTGCCTTTCTCATTGCTTTGTTACATTGCTTGGCTACCTTTAAGTCACATGTAATAATAGCTCCTAGATCCCTTTCCTCCTCAGTAGTTTCTAATGTAGTGCCATTAATGATATATTGAGCTTTTGGGTTTTTGTGCCCCAAATGCATGATTTTGCATTTTTTGCCATTAATCTGCAGTTGCCACACTCTTGACCATTCCTCCCGTCTACCTAGATCATCCTTCATTTTGTGTACCCCCCTCCCTGGCGTGTCTACCCTGTTACAAATCTTTGTGTCATCTGCAAAAAGGTATATTTTCAACTTGATACCCCAGATCTTTTTTATTTAATAAATGTGTCTTTTCTAACAACTTTTTCAGAAGGTTTTTTTTAAATGTTTTTTAGGATTTGGAAGTTGTTTTTACTACACAAGGCAGGGCTGGTTGTTTTCTTTTGCAAAAATCAGTAAAGAAATGTAGAGGTGAAATTCATGTGAACGAGCTGTAATCAAATACATTGGAGTAGTGGGGCCTGATCCAGACTAATGATGCTGCGCTGAGCGTACTAACGCTCAGTGTAACATCAGTACACTCCCCCTGACACTCCCCCTAACACATTGTATTTACACTGGCTTACGCCGGCTGAAGGCTACCCTAACTTCAGTCGGCGTAACCCAGTGTAACTACGCTGGGATGGCGGCGTCACAACGCAAACGCCGCCCTCCCAGCCTAATTACCCTACCTCCCCCCACCTTCCTACACTAACTGCAGCGTAGCAACGGAGGGGAACACCCGATCCTGGATCAGGCGTTGCCGTAGCTACACCGGGCAACATCTGCCTGGCGCATGTGCAGATCGTCTTTTCAGACGATCTTACGCTTACACCCGGCGTATTAACGGTCTGGATCAGGCCCATAGAGAGTATCCTTTCATACACAAAGAAAGCATTCAAGCTTGCCAATATGTATATTTAAACATAAGGGGCCGTATGCAGAGCTCCGCGTATACGCAATCTACGTTGCAAGAAGTAACGTAGATTACGTTACAAAATTACTGCGCATGCGCAGTAGCACTTTTCTGAAAACTCCGCCTGCAACTGCAATGCGGCCGGAGCTCTGCATACGGCCCAAAATGACATATTTATTTGCTAGCTATAACCACACAAATATTACACAAACATTTGCAGGGGCATTTTTGCTTTCACTTTGAGTAGAACATTAGTTACGATCGTGGGTCACTCTTGTTCACAGGATATAAATTTCCAGTACTTTCCTGACAGTCATTCAGTAACTTTCCTTAAGAGATTACCAAATTTGTTTAATGAAGGATTGCTATACTATATTGTAGGTATAATATATAGTGTCATCAGTATTATTTACTGTGTTCACTAAATTCACATTTCTTGCCTACTCTTTTAGCTCCTCCATGATGTTGTTTCTTAATTTCTGTTGATCTCTTATTTTACACCCTTGTTTTCATCTATCTCCCCTTATCCCATGCTTCCTTCTATATCATTAAAGATGTCACCTTATTTACTCCCACAACCACCACTTTGGTGATGTGGGAAAAGCCCTTCATATATCAGCCACATTGTTATTGACTTGATCCTCCTAGGTAATCTAGTACTGCATCTGAGAGACCTGGAGCTTGCTGGTACTATGATAGGGCTGGGGTGTGGGGTGGATGGGCTGGGAAAGGTACCCTGCTATAGTACCAATAGACCAGGCTAGCAAAGCCATGTGCTGTTATTAGTGATAAAATCAAAGGACCACTGCAGAATAAACTCCAAGCAATAAGGTTGGTTAAAGAAGCTGGGGATCTCCACAACAGTTTTTGTGGGTACTTTTCAGTAATCTAAATGGATTCAAAATGGAAGTTACATTCCACTCTGAATATGTGCCGAACTAATCACTAAGAAACGGATCCAGACTACCGCAAAAGGGTTGTTTTCCAATCATTAGGATTAGCATTTTGCGACCACACATGTGCCTCATTCCCAGCGCGGATCTAGACAGAAATAGAAATAATGTGGTCTGTATGGGAGTGTTTGCAGTGGAGGGCAGGACAGGGTGAGATGCAGAAATTGATTCAGCATCGTGGTATAGCGGCATATTATCATTTTAGTGTATGAAGCATGTGCTACTTTAAATGAATTATCTAAAAACATGACATGTGACCCACAATCATAAATAAGTTGTGTAACAATGATCCAGCATATTTTGCATAACCCTTTCAATACAGACTGCCAGCAGCACTGCTTTCTCCACCCAGAGTCACATTATTAAAGAGCTGAAAACCAAGAATGCAGATTCATTTCAAGACAGGATGTTGATTCATTTCAATAGCATTTGTGTTGTAAAATACAAGATTGAAGCATGTTACATTAAGATTAAAGCATGTTTAAGAAATAAATGGACCTCTACCACAGTGCAGGAGTAGAAACAAAGTTTTACCCATTGACCTTGGCTAACAAATCGCTCTTTAGTACTGGATCAGCTGTGTCACTCCCATAATCCCTTGCAGTGATCAGACCAGCCACAGGGTTTGGCTGGCAGTCAGTACACTTCTCATATTACACATTCTTCCTGTTCTCCAAATCAGCTATTGCACAAATTCTGTTTATAGGAAACTAAACTGTAATCTAACATGCTATATAAGACACACAGTGTGTTACGATGGCAAATGTAGGATTTTTACAGGTGGTTTTCAAATACTTTTAATACATGTGGGAAAAGGTGAGATGGCACACTATATAAAGTACATGTGGAGTACATGGCACATATTATGATATGTGGGTTCTATAAGGGGGATACAATATATAGGGCTCTATCTATAGAGATCCCTAAAAATAGATGAACGATAGCGCTCCAGGCTCGCTTATCATCGCAGCGAGCCTGGACACTTCGTTTACCTAATTTATAGAGATGCCCCTTCATTCTGCAGGACCGCGATATTCATTAATGAAGCTCTGACGATACTAGTAAAATCCTGCACATGCGCCATACGCTCTCGGCGCATGCGCAGGAAGTGGATGAAGGAATCTGCCGATTCATTCATGCTTTTTTTAAATTCTTTGCTAACTCCCTGAACCACCAATGTTTCCCCCCCTTTGATCCACTGAAACAGCAATGAAAAGAGAAGATTCAGACATATATATATAAAATGTATATATATATATATATATATATATATATATGTCTGAATCTTCTTTTTTTTTTTGTGTTTCTGTGG
>WWET01000727.1:223213-255428 GCA_011038615.1 Limnodynastes dumerilii | reverse complement strand
TAAGGGCCAGACATGTATCATCATCGAATCTATGTATGAAGGGGTGGGCCAGCCATATACGACACCCGTAATTACGCTTTGGAGGCGGGGTGAGGCATTTAAATCGTACAGTGTGGGCGTGCTTAGGCGCGTACGTTCAGCCATTACAGCCGTCAGGAGTTATGCTTGGAAAAGTTAAGGTTGGGAAAGTGAAGTGTAACACGGCTAAACTACGTACGACCGAGGGGAGTGCATAGTAAATACGCTAGCGGAAGTACGCTACGCTAGGAAACGTAATTGAAACGTAGCTCTGGATCTGGCCACTGACTGTTGATGCTCTGTTAAAGATGAACGAGGCATTTAAATCGTACAGTATGGGCGTGCTTAGGCGCGTAAGTACGTTCAGCCATTACAGCCGTCAGGAGTTACGCTTGGAAAAGTTAAGGTAGGGTTTGGAAAGTGTAACACGGCTAAACTACGTACGACTGAGGGGAGCGCATAGTAAATACGCTAGCAGAAGTACGCTACGCTAGGAATCATAATTGAAACGTAGCTCTGGATCTGGCCACTGACTGTTGATGCTCTGTTAGTGTAAAGATGAAGCCAGGAAGTGTTTGGTAAGTTTTATGCAATGTTGTAAAGAGCAGAGATGACAATGAATACTCTGACACACGTTCTGCATATTTATCTATATTTACAGATTATGGCCCAGATCCAGAACAACGCTTGTGAGCGAATTTACGCGTGGCGGAGACGTAAAATCGCCTTTCAGTAAGTACTGCGCATGCGCACCATAGAAAATATGCACAGTAACGTAGCGTAATTGTGAACGTATGGGCCATTCACGTATGTGTCATGTAAATACTTACGTGTGGGCGTGCCAATTTTACGTTTCCCAAAAATACATCTGAAATACGTTATGTAGGCGGGGTTTGTATTTAAAGTGTACAGTATGGGCGTGCTTAGCTGCGTAAATACGTGTTGCCCATACATACGTGAGCGGATCACATCGGTTATGTGGGCAAAAGTTAAGGTAGGGTTTGGAAAGCGTATCTTGACAAAATACGTACATTCAAGGGGTATGACAAGGGGAATATATAGAAGGTACGCACACGTAAATACGCTACACGTAAACGTATTGCACACGTAGTTCTGGATCTACCCCTATTTCAGCAAGTTTTGGTGAAAAATAGCAACCAATCAGAGTTTAACTGACATTCTCTAGTATGTAATAAGAAAGTGAGAGGTAGAATCTGATTGGTTGCTATAGGCAACATCTCCACTTTTCCGAACCCGCAGCTTAGTAATTCTGGCCCTATACCTTTAAGACAAAAAAACACATGCAGATTTTACAGAAGCACAGGTTTTGTTGATATCTTCCAAAGCATGATGGACTTGTAGCACGGTTGCTGACATTTGCCAGCTTCCCTCCGGGAGATCCCAGAGGGAAGCTAGCGACGCATGCAGGGGGCGGGGCTTAATGACGTGATTTAGGTTTCCATGAAACCACGGGCCTCAAGTCCATTGCGGGAGATTTGCCGGCTATCCCGGGAGAACTGCCCGAATTTTAGGAGTCGGCAACCCTGACTTGTAGTTTCACAACACCTGGGGCCAGATTTACTAAGCTGCTAGAAAGGAAAAGTGGAGATGTTACCCATAGCAACCAATCAGATTATAGCTCTCACTTTCCTATTGTATACTAGAAAATGTCAGCTAGAATCTGATTGGTTGCTGTGGGCAACAGCTGGCCCCTGGAGTGTCTTAAATTACAGACTGGTATTCCCTGTGCCTCAGTGTCTGTACAAAGCAGGGGGTAGAGCATCAATAACCCATAGGAGAGTTCCCTAGGGACGCGGCTGCTTGTAAGGTAAATGAACAGTAAGATGTTCCTATTACTGTCCATTGCCTGAGAATGTCTGCTGCTAAAGCACCAAGAAATTTGTTTTTTTTTTCCACCCTACAATTGAAACTTCTTTATTAAGTTTACACTAGTGGTAAGTGCTTTATAGGATTAAATATTGATCTTTACCCTTCTTTGCTGCAGTAGCCTCCGGATTTCTCTTTGTAATTCATTTATTTGCTGTGTTGCCCTTTTCTCCAGTTCGTAGTTCTGTTGTTGTTCCTGGATTAAAAATATGAGCACAGAAATTACTGCATTTCATGCCTTTTCATCTTTAAGCATAAGGGGAAACGGACTACAGCGCTATGAAAATCAATGTTAGTATTCACCAATTCAGAGAATAAACTGATCGAGCAGCAGATATCTAAAACCAAATATTTATTTAACATAGAAACATAAAAATAGCTAAAAAGCATGCATAAAAAGAGGCAAATGTAAACATACACACAATTGTACAATGTTAAATATGCACGGTTAGCCTGATATCCTACTATATATAGCTAGAGAGCAGTTGGTTGATGAAGATTCAAAAGGTTCAATATTTTGCAAGACTTAGGGTACGAAGAAATGTCCGTTGATATATGGGGAATTGAAAGTCCCGTTACACCATTCACCTGTGCCAGATATTCTCCTTTGGTGAAGGTAGATGGATTTTGCTCAAGGTGTTCCGCTGGCATGCGAAATACAGGTGATGTGTGTGTGAACTGGTAATGGAAGGAGGAACAGTGTCCCTTGATATTGGCAGTCAGTGTTTACCCTTGGTCAAAATTTGCACAGGCTGTATTAGTCGTAACTTACTGCTCTCTGTGGTATCATAAGCGGTCCAGGGACACAGCCAGAAGGCTCTTCCACCAGGCGGTGTTGGTATCAGAAGCAGCGGAGACCACCCGCTGTTTAATCTCTCGTGGACCAATGGTAAACAAAGACTGCCAATATCAAGGGACACTGTTCCTCATTCCATTGGGCCTGATCCAGAACTACGCATCGAAGCGAATTTACGCGTGGCGGACACGTAAAATCGCAGTTTAGAACGCACTGCGCATGCGCACCATAGAAAATACGCACATTCACGTAGCGTAATTGTGAACGTATAGGCCATTCACGTATGTGTCACGTAATCACGTGTGGGTGTGCCAAATTTACGTAAGTCCAAAATACGTCTGGAATACGCTATGTAGGCGGGGGGTGGTATTTAAAGTGTACAGTATGGGCGTGCTTAGCTGCGTAAATTCGTTCAGCCCATACGTACGTGTGCGTATGACAGCGGTTACATGGGAGAATATCTGGCACAGGTGAATGGTGTAACGGGACTTTCAATTCCCCATATATCAGTGGACATTTCTTCATACCCTAAATCTTGCACAATATTGAACCTTTTGAATCTTCATCAACCAACTGCTCTCTAGCTATATATAGTGGGATATCAGGCTAACCGTGCATATTTTACATTGTACAATTGTGTGTATGTTTACATTTGCCTCTTTTTACGCATGCTTTTTAGCTATTTTTTATGTTTCTATGTTAAATGAATATTTGGTTTTAGATATCTGCTGCTCGATCAGTTTATTATAACATTCTCTGAATTGGTGAATACTAACATTGATTTTCATAGCGCTATAGTCCGTCTTATGATTATTTGATTTATGGGAGAGGAGACAAGACTCTCCCCACATACAGCTGCTGTTTTCCAATACCATATAACCTGGGTGCACTTGTGTCACCTACCTCCGTTGTCTTTTTATCTTTAAACTTTCCAGAAAAAAATTCTGATTACATTCTCAAACAAGAGATCAGCTCTTAGTGTTTCTCATCCCACTTGTAAATTGTTACTATTATAGACTAAAATTAACTTTATTATTGCAATATTTATCATTCTGTAGCTCTAACTATTGTAGCAGTACGAGAACAGGGAACCACAATGTTTAATACATTTCAAAAGTGGCAGCGGCATTGCCTTTTACGTTCAGACAGGGTTGTTACCGCCACTCCTGTTTGATCAAATATTGTAATGCCAATATGTTTGTTCAGCATTAGAATAACCCATACGTCAACACTAATACCTGACCCTAATCCTTACCCTAACCCTAATTCCTAACTCTAGTTTCTAACCTTAACCATAATTTTAACCCCAATCCTAATGGTGCTCCGAAATGTAAGTAAATAAAGTCCCCCACTCCTTTCCCTAATTCTAACTCTAACCCTAACCTTCCCCTCTCATTACCCTAACCCTAACCTTCCCTGCAGCCTGACCCTAACCCACCATCTCCTGCAGCCTGACCCTAATTGTTCCTTCCCCTGCAGCCTGACCCTAACCCTCCCTACCCCGCACCCTCTGAGAGGTTACTCACCTTTCATTCGGTCTGGCGATAGTAGCGGCAGTGGGATATTGGCGGCGGCGGTATTTGCGAATCAGAATGGGTGCATATGCCGATCGGCATACTCACCCATTCTAAAAAAAAAATAGAAACTGGTGAGTATTCAAAATAGGGACATCCGAAAAGGAATAACGAGTTTCTAACCAGGGACTGACAACAATTCCTAACCCTAGTTTCTAACCTTAACCATGATTCTAGCCCCAATCCTAACCCTAACCCTAATCCTAACCCTAGTTCCTAACCTTAACCATAATCCTAACCCTAATCCTAACACTGGGCTGTATTCACAGACACGTTTTTGCGTAATTTTAGGATCGGAGTAACTGTGCGTGCGTAGTAACTTTATGCTATTTACGTTGAATTTGCGCGTGGAACTCCATTAGGCCCGTGCTTGTGAATCGCACTTGGGGACATACGTGCGGAGGGGCGTGGTTGAAAGTTGTACGGACAAAGTTACGTTAAAGTGGGTCGTGGAGGCATTTAAATGACCATTTGAGGGCGCGGCTAGTTCCATACGCACGTACGTATGTATTATACGCACGTAAATGCACAGGTAGAGATAAGGCTGCTCTATGGAGGCGTAAGTCACCGATAACCCATCCGTGTGAGGGGAGTGTCATGGGTGTTGCTTTGCAATGTACGTGCGTATAATTGCGTACCTTTAACTAACGGATCTGTGAATACAGCCCATAATCATTATTACTGATAATCTATATATTTTATTGCCAAACCTGTTTGATCTGATCTTCAAGGGCAGATTTCTCTTCTTCATATTTTCTTTTGGTGTCTTCTAGAAGTTGTTTCATTCTTTTTTCATCTTGTCTACATTGTGAAGCAAACACAACACACATTACATTTACTTCAATGCAAACCCTCTAACTGTACCTATTTAGCAGTTACACTAGCGTTTATTTAAAGGTCTGTTTCGGATAAAAGGGCTCCTGTACCTGATTCTGACCCAGCAGTTCCCTCCCCCCTTTATTCACCTTCCAGTCCTGCAGCATCTCATCACTATAGCAGAGCTGCGGGGACCAGGGGTGGATTGGCCATAGGACTTACCGGGAATTTTCCCGGTAGGCCGATGACCTATGGAGGACACCAGTAGGCCCTCTATTTTGTTTCAAGATAACTAGGATGTTGACAGTAGTGGGTAGTGGTCACTAGGATGCTCTCTGAATCAATGGGGTGTTCACTATATTTAGTGGTGGTTACTAGGATGCTCTCTGTATTTGGTAATGGTCAGTAGGATGCTCTCTTTGTTTGGTGGTGGTTACTAGGATGCTCTCTGTATTTAGTGTTCAGTAGGATGCTCTCTGTGTTTGGTGATGGTCAGTAGGATGCTCTCTGTATTTGGTAATGGTCAGTAGGATGCTCTCTGTGTTTGGTGGTGGTTACTAGGATGCTCTCTGTATTTGGTGGTCAGTAGGATGCTCTCTGTGTTTGGTGGTGGTCAGTAGGATGCTCTCTGTGTTTGGTGATGGTCAGTAGGATGCTCTCTGTGGGCCGTATTCAGAGATCTTTTTTCCCATCCAGTTCTATGCGTATTTTTAGGCATGCGTAGTAACTTTATTTAAGCAATTGACGATGATATGCGCGGAAGTGCCTTACGGACGGACCTGTGAATCGCACGTGGATACATACATCCGGATATGCGACGCAAAAATCCGCACGGGATAATTTTAATAAAAAAGGGGGGGGGGAGGCATTTAAATGAAGGAAAATGTTATCAAGATACGCATGGATGGAGGACATATACACATGGAACTCCACACAGAAAGTTACAGCTAGTCTATGGAGGCGGAAGTCTCCATAGACCAGCACTGGGGTTTTGGTGGGTTTTCCTTGCTCCATTTGTGTGTATATTTGTGGACCGATCGGAGCGCTAAAAATGGAGATCAGGAGCTGATAATGGGAAATTTTGCCTCTCTCCCCGGCAAGAAACAAGTAAAAAAATAAAAAAAACAGCGCTAGAAAAAATTCACCAAAGTATTTAAATGAATGATAATAACAATAAAATAATCAATGGCTGGTGCTGAGAAAAATCACATAAACGGCAACCTAATATCAAAAACTATTTATTAACAAATAAACATATAAATGAAGCCCAATCAGAATCATTAAAATAAACTACAATACATGGAGAATCCTTTAGCTTGCTGCAATGTATACTGATGGATTGATCTATTTCTGTGCCTATATACGGAGAAAGCAGTTTTCCTCAGATAGTAATAAATCAGTCCAAAGAATCAGTGTTGCTAAAAATCTGGTCAACCAATCCAAAGATGTAATAATGGATGAATGCAAACTGTATAGCAGAGACTGTAGGCAAAGTTGCAGGCAACCTTCTAGCGCTGTTTTGCTATTTTTTCAGTATGCTCTATACTCTGAATACGGGCCTATATGTTGTATTTAATTGTATCTCATTTATATAGCACTTTTTCTTATATGTTACCACAACTCTTAGTAATGTTCTTTATTCTGTTATAATCCCGTTTACTTGTTTCAGTCTCTAGTTGATCCATCCCACATGTGATCGCTTACAGATTATTTCCAGGGCCACTTTAAATTCTCAATCCGCCCCTGGCGGTGACAGACTCCTATAGCTCTGCTAAAGTGACAAGACCCTCTCCTGTGAGTTCTTAGCTCATATGATAAGGTGTAAAATGAGATCTTACATGCAAATGAGAGCAGATTAAACCTACGCCCCTTTATGGGAGAAGCTACTCCCTCTTCACAAACACGCCCCCAGTTGTACCCATTATTAATAAAAAAATGTTGGAGAGTATGTTCAATGGAACATTTGGACTTATCCTTACCCGCCAATTATACATTTGAATTCATTGTATAACTTCTACTACACAGATTAAAGTTGATCATTGGTTGATGGTCCTTCCAATTAATGAATGATACATGAATGCACCCTATATGTAAAACATATTACAAAATGTCATGATAATTGTCCTTTGCTCTGTTTTATATGATAGTGTCTGTTAAAAGAAAAGGGTGCAGCAGACGCCGGCCTTGCAGTAAGCTGCCTGGCTCAGAGGCATAAGGCTGTGATTTACTAATTTAGCAACTGTTGGCTTTAAAGTAAGTTTGTATCTTAGGCTTCTGATGGTAAAGATATGGGTTCAGCTTTGAATTAGAGGATTATGGCTGGAGACAGACTAATCTTCAGGGGTCAGCACATAGTATATTTCATACTTGATAATTATTGATTTTTACTAACATTTTTTCAATGTTAGGGTAAAATGCATATTGCACCCCTGGGCCTCGGGCTTATGCAGCCACCCTCTTTCATAGTTTGGTTTATTTACTGGCATAAGTTGTCCCTGTGTCTGATCATGCAGTATTTGAGACTCCTCTTATTTTCTCCTTTTTGTACCCTTACCCTCCACCTACTGTATCACTTCTGTCATTCTCTCTTATGTACATTTGGATTTCCCTCTCTAACCCCCTCCTGGGCAACTGGCCTGGCTCATAATAGACACCTTTTCTTTAGCTGAAGATGCATGCCAAAATTCGAGCACATATGGAGCCTCTGGATGGAATGCGTATATTCTGTTGGGCTAGATCGATGAACTGATGAGCCAGGCGATTAACTTTACAAAAGCTCTTTCCAGATTATGGTTCACTGGTCATACACTTCTCATAATATGGAAATGTATATTATATGTAACATATACAACCATTGCATCGGGCCTTGATGATCTACAATTGGGTGAACTATGTAACTGTGATGGTGCCAGCACTTAAGTGCTGTCAGGGTTAAAGTGCTGTCAGGGTTAACCGATCAGCACTCTTCTGTAGGAGAAAGCCAGAACAGAACAGGGGAGAGAGAGCATAAACAGAGCGGAGGAGAAAACATGGACAGAGCGAAGGAGAGAACTTGGACAGAGCAGAGAAGAGAGCATGGACAGAGCGGAAAAGAGAGCAAGGACAGAGCGGAAAAGAGAGCATGGACAGAGCGGAGTAGAGAGCATGGACAAAGCGGAGGAGAGAGCATGAACAGAGCGGAGTAGAGAGCATGGACAGAGCGGGAGAGCATGGACAGAACGGAGGAGAAAGCCGGGACAGAGCAAAGGAGAGAACTTGGACAGAGCAGGGGAGAGAGTGTGGACAGAGCAGAGAAGTCAAAATGGACAAAATTAAGGAGAGTGCATGGACAGAGCAGTGGAGAGAGTGTGGACAGAGCGAAGGAGACAAAATAGACAGAGCGAAGGAGAGAGCATGGACAGAGCGGGAGAGATAGTGTGGACAGAGCAGGGGAGAGATATTGGACAGAGCTGAGGAGAGAGCATGGACAGAGCGGGAGAGATAGTGTGGACAGAGCGAATGAGAGAACCTGGACAAAGCAGGGGAGAGAGAATGAACAGAATGAAGGAGAGAGCATCACAGAGCAGAGGAGAGTGTGGACAGAGCGGAGGAGAGAACTTGGACAAAGTGGGGGAGACAGTGTGGACACAATGGGGGAGATACCACTTTGTCATCAGTATCTTCTTCAATGATTCAGGCGACAATGGTGTATCAGTATCATTGCCGAATTAGTTACTGTTGATACGGTACAACTATACATAGATGTGCACCGGTGTATTGTCACTCATACAGTATAGACTGCATTGTTTTGCTTTGTATGTTAAAAGTCATGTAAATGTAAAACCATTTAAAAGATCTGTTCATTTCACCTCATTTTCTCTTCTTCTTGCTGACGTCTCATTAGTTCTTCTGTTTGTTGCTTCTCAGCGACCTGTCTTCTTAACATTTCCCGTTCCTCTCTGCAATTCCACAGACAGAGAGAGACATTGATTCCACAACATATGACTAATAGGCTGACATATTGTTCAACCCTGGCGTCCTTTGCCTGAGCTGTTTTTGTGTTTGATGATTTGATGGTTGAGATCATTTTATAGCTTTTCTTTTGTGATGAGAATGTTGATAGAAACATTCCATCGTTTTATGAGACTTACCTGGCCTTTCTTCTGTCCTGTGGCCTTGTTCTTTGAGGTGCTGTCAGTTTGGGAGCATAAGTCCAAGGTGGGGGAGCTGAAAAAAATAAAGGTGTAGACATACTAATGAGACGGATGAGAGATTGGGTATTTTATAGAATGCCGTACTGGTATTTTCCACATGAATATATCCAGAAGAAGTTGAAAATATATGACCGGATTCTCTACTACGTGTTTTTCAAGTTGCGTGCCGATTTCGGCGCTAATACGCATGTGTAGTAAAAATTTATGCTATCTACATAGCGTTTTGTTAAGTAGATTACGTACAAGCGGTCTTAAAATAACGCATGTATGCAATCTACTTAACGAAGTGCTACGTACATGGCGTAACAGATATACTATTGGTGCACATTAGCACAGCACTTAGAAATCGGCGCGCAACTTGAGAATCCGGTCCATAAACCCCAACAACATAGGATGATAGTAAAAAATAGTTAGTTGTTACAATTGCTATGTCAGTAGCATACCATAGCTCTGTATATGATGCTGCCAGTGAGTAGTAGCGGTGGGGGTCATATTGAGCCGTTATCCATGAGATTCTGGTTAATCCCCATCGCTACTACTCCCTGGCTGCATCATGTACAGAGCCTTTCCATGTTAATGATACATACCCTCCAACATGACCCATTCCATAAGATACAAAATACACTGCTCCTTAGTTTCCCACTCAGTTACTATGGTCAACACCTTTGTTGAAAAGGCAAATAGTTTTTTAATGATCAGTTAATTCATTTAAACCAGGTGAGTGACAGTTGGAAGCTCAGGAGCAGATTAAATTAAACCTAATGGAATGGGTCATGTTGGAGGGTCTGCTGATATACTGTAGCAGGTGACCATGACTCTGTAAGTGAAGCTGGCAAGGCCCCCCCCAGATCATGGGGCCTGGGGTGTGGTCCCTGGTTCAATTGTGTACACAGCTTTAGAATGTACAAAACAGTATTCTTTCAAGGTGAAACTTATTATGGTTTATATATATCCTTACTCTTGTATAACTCCTATTCCACAATAAACTATGCCCCTGCCTACATATCAACAAACTTACAAATTGCAAATGCTTTTATCTAAGCCACGCCCCAAATTGGAATGTCCTACAGCAGGTTGGTTTGATGTGGGGGAGGGATTGCCCTATGCCTTATAAGTTAGAATATATCTTACGATGTGTATAAACCATGGAAGCTGTATTTTCAGTTTAATGCATCTTTAAACCCATGTTAGCGCATAAGTTAAACTCTAACTTAGCAATTTTACTTCTATTTCCCTATATTCATTTCTACCCTAAAATTTTGGAGTGCCTTTATTTAACCATTTCAGGCCAGTCTTACATATAATGGGCTGGATCCAGACTTAAGAAGGAGCTTGACATTAAGAACCTGAATCAGGCCCTAAGGGCCTCATTTACTAAGGTCGATTTTGCTGAAATCGACCAGAGTCCTGGGACTTTGGCGGTGATTATGCCATCGCCGCATTCACTAAAGGCAAAGCTTTAGCCTTTAGCAAAATCGACATGGCAAACATCGCAGACAAAAAAACGTCCAGATGTTTGCCATGCAACACATAGGCCACTCCGGATATACTAAAGGCGATTTTACAAAATCGCCTTTAGTTCGTCCTGAAAGCACCAAATAAAACGCCTTTTGTGTGTGGGGCTTTCATTGAAAGTGACACACACTTTAGCTGAAAAACACGTCATCATCATTCATTTTCCTAGTAAAAATGTCAAGCGCATCATGCTATTAACCCTTATCATGCTGCTGCTGATAGTACTAGAAGGCACAGCATGGCCATGTTTTTCAGGCCATGCTGTGCCTTCTAGTACTATAAGCGATAGCATGGCAAGGGTTAATGCCATGGCACACTTGGGCCATTTAAAAAAATAAAAATAAAACAGTACACAAAATAAATAAACATACTATACAGTAAAAAACATTACATACACAAACATACATTAAAAGTAAATAATGTGTGACCCTTAAAATTAATTAAACTACAGATGGCCACTCTGTAAAAAACTCGTATGTGTAATGTGTTTCATAGACACTATAACAGGGAGCCCTCTAGTGAACAAATGGTCATTAGCGACGGAACCCCAGAAGAGGAAGGAGGAGGACGCCTCGTCAAGACGCAGAAGAGAAGGCAGCAGAACTTTAATCAAGTGATCCACATCTTCAAGCAAGCGGACCAAATCTGCCATCAACAGGACCAGATCTTCTATCAAGATGTCCCGATCTTCAAGCAACAGCTCCCGATCTTCAAGCAAGTCATCCCAAGATAGATGACTGCAGAACGGTGAGTTAATGCTGCATTTTATTATTTTTAACACTTAGAACACACATTACACATAGGGGTTTTTTTACAGAGTGGCCACCTGTAGTTTAATTAATTCTAAGGGTCACACATTATTTACTTTTAATGTACGTTTGTGTATGTAATGTTTTTTACTGTAAACAATGTTTATTTATTTTGTGTACTGTTTTTTTTTTTTTTTAAATGACCTGAGCATACCATGGCATTAGCCCTTGCCATGCTGTCACTTATAGTATTAAAAGGCACAGCATGGCCAGAAACACATGGCCATGCTGTGCCTTATAGTACTAGATGCAGCAGCATGATAAGGGTTTTTAGAATGGACAGCGATTTTTCCATGGGCAGTCGCCATGCTTTTAAACATAAAAGCACAGCAATTTCTCCATGGAAAAATTGATGAACATCGGCAGCGATTCTAAATCGCCTGCAAAAAGCGCGATAGCTGGCGATTCATAATTGCTGCCAAAAAGTGATTTTAGTAAATGAGGCCCTAAGAGAGGAAAGTTACTCCTGGGCTAAACCATTGTGATTGCTGGGGAGTCATATTTCATCTGTTGTAAACAGTATTAGAGTTGAGAGGTGATGTTTCCTATCCCAAGTCTAAATAACAGTGTGATAGTAAAGCTGGTCAGTATCTGTGTGCAGTAAGCAATTCAAAGATATATCCCTGCATGCAAAGAATACAATTAACTTGACTGCCCCTGAAATCAACATGGTTTTGCCCAGGAATAACTTTCCTATCTTAATTTCAACTTCCTTCTTAAGTCTGGATCCAGCCCAATGCCAGTATAAATGCCATGATTATGCCATGATGCCCAGATTTTGTGCATTAGGAATATCACAGACCTTGGGTTGGATCATGTGCTGGAAGCTGACTGCTTTCTCCTCTGTTCATTGAGTTGAGGAGATCCTGATAAAAATATTTGTTTATTATCACCTGGAGCTCCTGATCTGATAAGGTCACCCCTCCAGTCTTCAGAGCCGACTCCACATCACTCTGCTTCAACCAGAGAATACAATGAAAATAGACCCATGTGACACTCTCATTTTACATTGTTTGTTGATGCATATGAAGGTATGTTTTCTATAAAACACCATACACACCTCTATTAGGTCTCAGTCATAAACTATGACTTGTTTATCTGTATATATGGAACATTCTTTCATATCAATATAATTTATTGCATACGTTAAACCTGAGAATAAGCTGCTGATACCATTTCAAAGATACATAGAAACATAGGGCCGTATTCAGACTTCCGTTTTCACAGCAACTCCTGTGCGTATTTTTAGGTGCGTTTCAACAGCTCATGCGTAGTAACTTTTTGTACATAGCTGACGTAGTCTATTCGCACGAAAGTGCCTTATGGATGAACGTATGATAGGCACGTGTGTACATACGTCCGGATATGCAACGCAAATATACGCGTGGGAGAATTTAAGTGAAAATGGGCGGAGAGATGCATTTAAATGAAGGAAAGTGGGCGCGATTATGATGATACGCACGTACGGAGGACACAGACGCACGGGACTGCACATGGAAAGATAGAGGTGGTCTATGGTGGTGTAAATCAACGTGAGCACGGATTAGTAAGGGGAGTTACTGGGGTTTTGGTAGGTGTTCCTTGCTACGTTCGTACATATATTTGCGGTCGCGTTTCCAAACGGAAGTCTGAATACGGTCCATAGATACCATTTGACAGATAAACAGTAAATAGTGAATGTTCCTCAGCATCATCCAATATAACCAAAGAATCATGTTAAGCATGGGGAGATATTTAAGTCTATTTTAAATAGTCAAATCAGGGATCCACCTTTTTTTTAGGAAATTGTGTTGGTGAACGCTGCATACGCTGTTTTCCATGTATTACAGTTAACACCATCAATTACATAAACCATACCCCAGGTTACTAGAGGATAAACTGTTCTTCTGTGAACGAATTAAAGGGTTGATAGGAGATAATTTTTTTTGAGGTCTTAAAGGGGATCATGGGAATGATACAAAACAACAATTTTCTAAGCAAGCTAAGCTCTCCAATCTAGTTATAACATTGTATGTGTGAGACAGACAGAGGTCAAAAATTGTGTACCAGGAAAATGTTTAATTTAAGATCTCTTATATATTGATTAGGGCTATCAATAAATTTGATTACATATATGACAGTGTATCCAAACATCTGATCACACAAATAATGTACTTTTGGTATTGTTTCATAAAGAGACATCATTGGGCACTTATCTCGACCAGCCTTTGTGTCATCAGGTGGGACAGTTGGAGGAACAGTTGATGGAGATATTGGGCCTGATCCAGAGCAACGCTCGCAAGCGAGCGTACGCTCATCGTAAGCGAATTTTCGTCAAAAAATTCGCAATGCGCATGCCCAGTATGACAGGTTCCGGTCGCCCGCGCGTCATGAGCGAATAGCGGGCGTATCGTTAGCGTATTTTTCGCTCGCCGGGCGTATTTTTTTTACGATGGTCGGCTGGGCGCCCGTTTTACTACAGGGAGGCGGGGATAGCCATTTAAATTGTACAGTATGCGTGCTAAGCGTATTTTCTCAGCGTATTCTCTGCGAATTTTCGTACGGCCGACGGTCGTACCCAGTGTAGGGTATAGCCGCCGTAAGCAGGGACTTTACTATGGGAGTGCTAGGGGCGTGTAGGTTGATACGACGAGCGTACGTTCGCATTCGCCCGTCGTTGCGAATTTTCGTAGCGCTGGATCAGGCCCATTGAGTGTTCCAATACACTCAGTGGGTAATACTTACTGAGCTGCAGCCAATGAGATGCGCTTTGAGTAGAATTAAAAAAGCCAATCCCATAGCGGGAAGACAGTTATAACTTGGTTCATCGAGTCCTAGAATGTACTGGTCCCACACATACAGCAATGTATTCATCCTTAAGTAACCTGCAGAAAGAAATAGCATAAATCTAGCAGGAAAGACATGAGCTCGGTAATAAAGATGGAAGTAATATTTGGAATTCTTATGCCTCATTGATATGTGAGCAGCTGCATACAGTGGTTGGACAATGAGTTAAGAAACAGGTTTGGCATCATGTTCGTTAATGGAAAAGTTAGCAAAAGAGAACATTAAACCGGATCCAGACCCCCTTCACACGTTTTCAGTTTGGCGAGGGTCTGGCAGTATGCACTAGAGAGGGGAGTGAACGCCCCCTGTCACTCCTCAATCCTGTGCAGTCTTTTGCGAAATAGAGACAGCCAAAAGTTACTTTTAGGCTCTCTATTTTGAATAGGAGGCCATTTTAGAATTTTTTTTTATAAATGGGTAAGTACGCATACTCGCCCATTCATTTTCAAAGACCCGCGGGATGACAGCTACAAAGAGGTGAGTAACCTCTCCGGGGCATTTTAGTATTTGGAGGGTTAGGGCTAGGTGCTTAGGAAGGGAGAGTTAGGACCATAGAAGGGGAGGGTTAGGGTCAGGCTGCGTGGAGGGGGGGTCTTAGGGTTAGGCTATAGGGAAGGGTGTCAGGGGGAGGGAGGATTAGGGTCAGGCTGCGGGGAACAGAAGGTTAGGGTAATGGAAGGGAGGGTTAGAATTAGGGGAAGGGTTGGGGTTAGTTTAGCCACTCATCTTTCGGAGCACCATGTTTGGTGCTCCCGGAAACGATTGCTATGCCTCTGAGGAGAGAACGGCCCTATTTCATTGCAGGGACCCATACCCAGTGCGGGCAGAGGGGAAGAGCCGCCCCATCGGACGGAACAACTATCGTAGAAGTTACTATTGTAATATGATAGTAACATCTGGAGGGCGCATGTGGCCTAATGGACGGAAATGCAAACCTGGTCCATTGAGAGCATGCCTCTCTGGGTAAAAGTCGATATCAAAGCCAAGGATAGCCAAACCAAGTACTAGCAGAGGTATATGCTAACCCAATGCATGCAAAAGCTGTTAAATAAAAAATAAGTTTATATAAAGTATTGCCATTATTTTATCAAAATTTGACAAGAAACTATAAAAATTCCTAATTCTTTGTCCAATCACTGTAGAGCATTAGGATGCCTTGGTATGTAGAGTGCAGAGTGCTCTACTGCCTCCCAACATAAGACAATGAGATATTATGCAGAATATGCCGGCCCATCACAAATCAGTAATGTTAATATGTTACATTTTAATATACCTATATTATCCTAGGTTAGCTTTTTATTTCACATATTCTTCTGTGTTCTGAGACACAAATGCTGATTATTACATATGACAGTTGCTATAATGAGAGTCTATCTTCTCACCACAAGTTATCTATAATAAGAATAATCAGTACCGACAAAAAGGACTTGGAAGACAGGCTGTAAGATTTTCCGCAATCCCAATGTCAGGGTCTCCTCCGGGCTTTCAGCTGTATCTTTATATAATAAACAAATTAGAATGAATGCAATTACTGTAAAGTCTTGTTCACCAGAGAGGAAAATCTAAAAAATATGAGATAGGACACAGCCATCTTAGCTCAAGTAAGATTAATTCATTACAACACTGTTCTCTCTGCATGGCCACATTTACATGAGAAATTAATAGAAAATCAATGTCAAGATTTTGTCTCAAGGCAAAAAATATCTCTCTCTTTTTCTCCCTCCCTCTCTCTTTCTCTCTCTCTCTCTCTCTCTCCCTCCCTCTTTCTCTCTCTCTCTCTCTCTATCTCTCTCTCTCTAAGGTTTGTCGGTACGATGGTCTATTATACAAAAGACCATTGTACTACAGCTGCATGGAGATGTTTTTAGCTAACTCTTTTAACCCTTTCCTAAGCCTCCTTTTCCCACAGCCTAACCCTAACCTTCCCCTTCTTTAGCCCTAACCCTCCATGCCCTGCAACCTCACCCTAACCCTCCATGCCCTGCAACCTAACCCACCATGCTCTGCAGCCTAACCTTCCTCTTAAGCTCTAACCCTAACCTTATATTCACCGCAGCTGCTGCAGCCTACTCCTAATATACCTGCAGCAACCTGTAGCTATTGGGATTGGGGAAATAGGTTCCAGTTCCCAACAGCAATTTTCTATTTCCAAATTGTTTTGAACAATGATACAGCTGCCATTAGAAATATAGCTGCTTGATCCGGCAACTGCATTCCCCTCTATTTCTCCCGCCCCCTCTCGCTCCTCTTCTTTATTTTATTTTTTAAAACCCTGGACTCAGGACTCTACACCATTATAGGGGGCACAGAGTAAATAGGATCCCAAAGTAGTCACCCTTCATCACCCCTGGTAGAATTCTTATGCCCCACCTCACCAGCGAAAAGTATGTATTGTGTATGTCTGGTGACACATCTGTGCAGAAGTGACCTCCCCCTCCCTGCTATTTTTTTAAGAACTAAGGTCCGGATCCACAGTTTCGTAGCTTCGTCTTACGTACGTTGTTTTAAGAATTGAGCTACTACACATGCGTAGTAGCTTATTTACGCAATCTACAGAAATGGTACGTAGATAGCGTAAAAAAGCTACTAGAAGCCCAATTCTTAAAACAACATACGTAAGACGAAAACTACGTAACTGTGAATCCAGACATATTTTTGTCATAGAACACAACAGTGTTCTGGCCTCTTTTTTCCAAGTTTTTTAACTTTTAAAAGTTTCAGTGGCAAAATCATTAAAACGGTGCATGCGAGCTGCTTGTGTGTCGAGTCCGATGCATGCGTACTTTGTCCGCGATGGTCGTGATGGCACTGCTCATCTTGTGTTTGGTTGTGTGGTCACGCGTGAGTTGATGTGAGTTCTGCCACCTTTTTTCTTGCATAAAAAGCTCTGACAACACTTAAAGAATGCTGTGCAAGTGCTTATAATGTATAATATTCTAAATGTTATCTTGTTTTTAACACAGAACCCGCTGGATTGGCATTTATAAAACATGGTTCTATTATGTAGTGGGAAAAGAACCATTTCTTAATGCCGAAACGAGGGAACTTTTTCAGGCAAATTGTTATGGGGATAAGCAAATAAAAGATTATTAAAACAAAATAATTTCATAGCATTTAGATGTATGGGGCCTGATCCAGAGCTACGAAATTGCCGTCCGACAATAATTTCATAGCATTTAGATGTATGGTCAATAATATAAAATGATAAAGATATTACCCACCTTCAGCTGCATAGAGATTTTGGATGGTTTGTGCTAGGGATTGGTCTATGTCTTTTAATGACAATGCCATTGATTGGAATGTCCTGTTGTTACTTTCCTAGGGGAAAAATAAGAACAATTACAATAAATAAAAGATCAGTTGCCATTACGCCGAGTAGTGTATCTTAGCGTCATTTTCCACTGCACATCAGAAACGATGCACACGTGATGGCAGTGGGAAACCCCGCCGCAAATGTTGTCTTTTATAAATGGAGACAGACAAAAACTGATTTTCTTCTGTCTCTATTTTGAAAAGGCAGCATTTTCCCATCTGTTTTTTTTTTAGAATGGGTAAGTATGCTGTTCGGCATACATACCCATTCATTTTCCAAAGCCTCCATTGCTGCCAGACCCGTTGCACCCACCGCCCACTGCAGACCCCACCAGAGAGGTGAGTGAACTCTCCGGGGACTTTTAGAGTTAGGCTCTGAGGAAGGGAGGGTTAGGGTCACTCTGTGGGGAAAGGAGGGGTAGGGTTAGGGTCATGGAAGGGGATTCTTAGTGTTAGGCTATGGGGAGAGGAGTATTAGGGTTAGGCTTTGGAGAGGGGAGTCTTAAGGCTAGGCTGCGAGGAAGGGAGGGTTAGGATTAGGGTCATGGAAGGGGAGTCTTAGTGTTAGGCTATGGGGAAAGGAGTATTAGGGTTAGGATTCGGGGAGGGAAGTCTTAGGGTTAGGTGGCAGGGAAGGAGTCTTAGAGTTAGACTGCGGGGAAGGGAGGGTTAGGGTCATGGAAACTCCTCTTCCAGGTAAGAATTATGGAAAGGGTTGGGGTTAGATTTAATACTTACCATTCAGAGCACCATGTTTGGTGGTCAGAGGATCGATTGCTTTGCCTCTTTCGAGGTAAAAGCAATCGATTTCCCAGGTCAGAACTGGCTGGGGGAGAATGACCCTTTCGAAAAAAGGCCGTTCTCAGCGGCGACCAGAGATGGATTTATAACTCATGGGGCCCTAAGCAAGATGCCAGTTTGGGGCCCCCCCAAGGGATCCTGCATAATGGAAATGACAGCTCTCGTTTGATAAGGCTGCAAGGGTGCTTAACAGTGTAAGATCCTGGGCCCCTGGGGCTTGCCAGGCCCTAAGCGAGTGCCTAGGTTTCCTTGTGGATTATCCGGCCCTGGCGGCGACACACACCCAAATAACGGTGCCTGGTTCAGACTCATACACAACTCGGACTGCATTTGTTTGCTTTCTGAAGGATGTTTCATGGCAACAAGATTGAACACATAGGAAAATAAGCAATGTTCATGTCAAAACATTTGTACCAGCCACAGATCATGTCTAAGTCCAAGGCTGACACTCAATGACCTATTTCAGATGCTTGTGTTAGAATTTCATGCTTCAGATGTAACACAAAAGGTATGATATTGCTGCTGGAGCATTGTGTAAATGTAAAATATGTTATATATACATTAAACATGTTCAGAATATTTTTAGTCTGAATTCTTTCTCTGATATTGTTCTAGTGCCTTTGCATTGCTTCAGAAACACTTAAACCATTCACAGTGTAACCGCCATTTACAATATGTATGACCTTTTATCACCATGCACTTGCCATAAGTGTTTGGTCACATAGGCCCATATCCAAACGTAGGTATGACAGGGGACTTACGCAAGTCATTTACCCGAGTCCCCTGTCTCAGAATATCTGCACATGCGCGCTCCAGATGTTTCACGTGTGTGCTTGCCTACGTGTTGTACAAAGCCTAGTTATGTACGACAGTAAGCACGCACAAGGGGCAGACCCTTAATTTACGATGGTCGTATCCATGCCACACAGGCGGAGATAGCCATGTAAATCAGGAGTCGGGATGCCCTGTTACGACTAGGTCTGCAGCTGTACAACCACAGACCTAGTTGTAAAAACTTAAGGTAGAAATCTGGACATGTAAATGTCCGGATTTACTACCATCACTGGGGAGTGCAGGGGGCGTGCACCCTCCGCTACTTGCACGTACCTACAGGGGGGTCTGGATCTGGGCCATAGCTGCATTAAGCTTGGCTGCTTTGTATCCATACGCTACGTAACGTACTTGTGTTGGCATCCAGAGCTACTGTTTCATGTGCCTTTGGATCGCACGCAGCCCGCTCAGGATTTTCCTGCTCGCGCTGTGTGCTGATTTGTGTGCCCAACTGCCTTCAATATGGTATAGTCCATAAG
The DNA here is from genome assembly GCA_011038615.1 of Limnodynastes dumerilii. Classification (NCBI taxonomy): domain Eukaryota; kingdom Metazoa; phylum Chordata; class Amphibia; order Anura; family Limnodynastidae; genus Limnodynastes; species Limnodynastes dumerilii. The sequence continues at coordinate 235,571 of WWET01000727.1, read as the reverse complement.
GTACTACTGGGCATTTATAAACTTAGATGTATGTTTACATAGAACGTACACTATTGGAATATGATATGTACAGGTTTTTACATTAAAGCCTTCAATTGTTAGATGCTTGTAGAATGGTTTAAATGTGTCATGTAATATCTTTAAGCTATATAAGACATCGCCGGACAGCCCCTTGTATTAAAATGACATTTATGGTGTTTACCCTTCATGGTTTAACTTCTCCTAATTCGAAAATCATAACAAAAAAGTTTAATCTGTCATTTATTAAAGTACTTTATAAAACAAGGAACTATTCTACCACGTTCCGTGACTACCTGACTGTAATTAATATCACAGATGTTTTTTTTTTCCTGAGAACTGTCCATATAACTTTATAGATGATAGTAAAATTTTTATCTCATTTGTTTAAAGAATAATATTGAACTTTATGACTTTTAGGTCATAATACTAAATAATACTAATAATAAATATTGGAGCAAGGATTATGAATGGGCCATTGCCAGCCATGTGTTCCTGTAAGATTAGGTCGGCAATATGTCTATGCCAGCTGGCAGTGAATAAGTTGATAAATCATTACTGCACCACCAGAACAGTCTCAGAGGGACACACAAAAGATTGAATTACTTTATCCTGGTAACACATTTGTGTTGGATAAATTAAAGCACAACTTATTTCCTTTCAGCAAATAGAGCTTGTACAGTAAGCTCTTTTCTTACCCATTATACAGGAGATATAGGAATATGATCCTATTTGATATAACTGAAATTTGTAATAAAACACTTATTTATTTTTATTTAAACATTTGTGCTGTCTCAAAGCCCAGCTGCCTATGAATCTTTATTGGTCAGAACAAATAATTGCTATTCATTTAGCCGGTCAGTGTAAATGAGTTTTTATATGTAAAAACAGAATTAATATTACTCAGTACAAAGATAAAGACCCCAGATATGATTTCCTACAATCCTTGCAATATAAAGCTGGGTACACACTGGAGGTTTATCTGACAATTATTGTGCCGATCATACAATAGCTCCGACATCTTACACATCAGTGTGCAGTGTCCTACAATGCTGCAGAATAAGATTTTTGGTACAGGCTAATTTTTGCGATCAGTGATGTCCAGATGTCTGGAGAATACTTCAGTGTGTACTGACATAAAACAGTGGGAAACAATTCCCATCCATCTTTCTGCACAGGGCTAGCTTTGTGGGTATGCATATCATTGCAGAAAAGTTTCATAGTTAGGATCCATATAGCAGATCTGAAGTATAATCATTAAGTTGTGTGTTGGGGGCCTGAAAAGGCTGTTTTCTACCAGACAATTCCGAACTGACCCAGCATTTTATTGTTCTTGACCCGCCGAGGACAAGCAATCAAAGATCCCCAGGACTAATCCGCAGTGGCGAGATGGTGAGTATTTGTCAGACCCCAACCCTTATCCTTACCCTAACCCTCCCTCTCCATTGCCCGGGTGTGGGTCCCCGCAAAGAAAATCTGAATTGCGAAAATTCAGATTTCTCCCACCCAGAACTGACTGGGATTTCAATTGCATATGCCTCGCATTGCTATCCATCCACGAAGCACCGAAAGCTCCATGGTCCTAAAAAGTAGTAAAAAAAATAGTCCCCCAACTCCTTTCCCTAACCCTAACCCTCCCCACTCCCTACCCTAACCCTAACCTTTCCTTCCTGGTAGCCTGACCCTAACCCATCATTTCCTGCAGCCTGACCCTAACCCTCCTTAATTGCAGCCTGACCCTAACCCACCATTTAATGAAGCCTGACCCTAACGCTGCCTCCCCCGCAGCCTGACCCTAACCCTCCCTAACCCCGCTAAGATAACTTACTTACCTGTTCCAGGTCTGGCGAGAGCAACAGTGGAGGTGTGGCGGATGGACGGCGGAGGGATATCGCTCATTGCGAAAGTGAATGGGTGAAGTATGCCAAACGGCATACTCACCCATTCACAAAAAAAAAGTAGAAAGCGGTAAGTATAGGAAAAAGGGACATCCAAAAAGTAACTTTCGGATGGCCCTTTTTTGAAATTCAGAGTGTCGTTGCGGAGAGTGTAACCGCCATTACCCTAACCCTTTCTTACCTGCAGCCTAACCCTAAGACTCCCTTCCCCACAGACTGATCCTAAGACTCCCTTCCCCACAGCCTGACTATAAGACTCCTTTCACAGCAGCCTAACCTGAAGACAAGCCTCCCTATAGCCTGACAATAAGACTCCACTCCCTGCAGCCTAACCCTAAGACTCCCCACAGACTGCCATTGTACACTCACCTGTCCGGTCTAGCGCAAACGGGTCTGTAGCGATGAGACTGAGCTTTCAACTGTCTGTAATTCGAAAATAGAACTTTCTTTGTGGAGAACATGTCCCTAATCTTTATTACTGTTTTGCAAACATTGCATCGTTAGTAAAAACCCAACTTTAGTCCTATACTCAGTGATCCTTCTGTAATTCCCAGTCTGTTTTATGGAATATTATACTAACCCATAGCACTGCCTACCACAATGCACTATATATTAGAAAACCCTTCTATATTCATTGATTAACCCATTGAATTAGCATTATTCTTTATTTCCATGAGTTCTATGGCATAATGGCTAAAAGACCTTGGTCAATGAATAATATGAGAAAAAGCATCTTCATATGGTGTTACCTCATTGGGGTTAGTCTTCTGCATAACGGATGGCCGTGAACTTATGAAAGTTACATATTCCTCAACCAATAGTGTAGATGTAGATTCCAGTGAAGTGCTGGGTTTGGATGTGTCATAGACAGCTTGCACAAGAGGCACGAGTAAAAGATAGTCTTCTTCTGATAGGCTGGTCTTGTTTTGTCTATGACAATAAGATAACACGTTCCGCATGCATCTTACAATGCCTAAAGACATTAAATATTTGCCACATATTAATTCACAATGATCAAAGCGTGTGGGAAAAGCACAATACAGCATGAAGATACAGGCCCGGATTCCCAACACCGCAAGTGTTGCACATATGGTCTTAAAATACTAACAGTAGCTACTACGCATGTGTAGTAACTATTTTACGTAATATACGTATCGTTTCAATATGTAGATGTCGCATACGCAATCTACGTAATGAATCGAAACGTTTATTACTTAAAATAGTACATATTTAAAGACTGCATATACGCAATCTACGTAACGAAACGATATGTAGATTATGTATAATAGTTAATACGCATGCGTAGTAGCTGCTATCGGTATTTTAAGACCGTATGTGCAACACGTACAGTGTTGTGAATCCTGGCCGAAGAAATACCCAAGAACTCCGGGCTTGTCCCACATCCAGTACGTACTCTTGTTATCTTTCAGGTTCTGAAATGTTTGTTCCTTATTAAGTAATTCCTCACAGTGTAGTGCTATCTCCCTGTCCAGCACTGACCGAGCCTTGTTCCTGGACACTTGGTTCACATATTCCATGCGGACTGTCACAACAACACAAAATGGATGGTGAACAATAGAAAATAAGTTATCATTACACCAGAATAATAAGTGGGAAAAGGTATGCCAGAGATAAATATAAGTATACAAGTTACCAAGTCATCTAAGTAATTTGTACAGGTCATATTAAGCTAAAAAACAATTATATATATATATATATTCTGTGTTTTATTAATAAACTATGTTTTTTCTCCAGTAGCTCATAGAAATAAGGACAGAAGGAGAGCATTGTGGGTAGAACAAGCCCTTTTAGTGAAATTTAACTGAATGTTTAGCTGAACATAGCTAACCTTTAACCTCAGTCATTTAAGCTTGGACCCCCTTACCTTGGACCTTATACAAATTGCAGCCCCAGCACCTATGGTCATTATGCTACTAAAGATGTATTGCAGTATAATTACATTTATAACATTGCTGGTGTCAATATAGTCAATAATACTTTATTATTGTTTTGTTAATAAATAAAATATTTATTATTATTATTTATAATAATGCTATTATCTCCAGGCTCAACAATATTTGTACCAAGATATTACTCATCTTGGGGCTGATCCAGCCCTACGCTGCCCGGCAGTAATACACCGGGCTTAAGCGTAAGATCGGCTTAAAAGCCAATCTGCGCATGCGCCGGGCAGATGCTACAGCAACGCCCAATCGTGGATCAGGCATACGTAGCAGCAGTGTAGTAACGCTGGAGGGGGCGTTCCCCTCCGTTACTACGCTGCAGCTAGTGCAGGTAGGCGGGGGGAGGGAGGGAGGTGCCACAAGAATAGTATTAGGCAACAACTTGGATCAAAAAAGCTTGTAACATAGTATACAAGGAGATTGCAAACAAAATATATATTACACCAAGTAAGATCAGATAAGTTGAAGAGCGGAAGAGCTGTGACTAAATTAGGTCCATGTGAGACAAGGGGCCTGATCCAGAGCTACGATGCTACACTGAGCGTTCTACCATCGCTGCACTCCCCCGACACTCCCCCCTGTCCCAGCGTATTAACACTCGCTTACGCCGGCTGAAGTTAAGGTAGCCTTCAGCCGGCGTAAGCGAGTGTTAATACGCTGGGACAGGGGGGAGTGTCGGGGGAGTGCAGCGATGGTAGAACGCTCAGTGTAGCATCGTAGCTCTGGATCAGGCCCCTTGTCTCACATGGACCTAATTTAGTCACAGCTCTTCCGCTCTTCAACTTATCTGATCTTACTTGGTGTAATATATATTTTGTTTGCAATCTCCTTGTATACTATGTTACAAGCTTTTTTGATCCAAGTTGTTGCCTAATACTATTCTTGTGGCTTAAAGATGACTTTTTGTTGTAAATTGTTGTCAAAATAAAGAGATAAAAAAAATAAAAGTTTACTTTTCATTTATCAATCATAAGTACCTTTTATGTTGGAAAGTTGCAATTTCCAAGTTAAAGATCTCAAGAGCACTGGCATGGAGTGATTGAGGAGCGCGTGCAATTTTACCTTCATACTGGGTCTGTTTTCCAGGATACTGACCTACAGAGGATAGACACCAGTCACTCTGCTTAAGGAAATGCTGTACAATAGAGAAGTAAACTATAGTGTTAAATAAGCTAGAGTATCTGTCTACTACATATGTTACCAATTTGTATGATTAGATAATAATTATTAGACCTGATGCAGACCAAGGACCAGATTCACACTTAAGAGTGAATTTGTGAATGTACCTAAATATAAGAGCAATTCAGAGATGCTAAAAAATGAAGTTAACCTCACCCCCAGTCTCAGGACTGCCATGTACAGATGGGTGCGTGGTTTTAAAAACAGATGTGTTTCCTTATTGTAAGTAACAAGGAAGCCATCTACATAGTTACAGTTAATCAGCAATCACTTAACCGTAACTAGACGCAAATCTTAATAAACAACTCAAAACTGATTAATATTTATCTCTGCGCTATTATCTGACTATTTAATGAATTTTGTGATTGGTTTTTGCTAATATTATAATTGTAAGTTTAACCCTTATGTGCCTTTGAGTATCGACCTACCTGTGTAATGTATGCTAAATTGCAATATATATCCCTTTTTATTATCAATTATGTTTTTTTTTATGTATTATATTGTTATTTTTATTCAAATATTTAGAAAATTCTTTTTATTCAAATTTTGAAAAAAAAAATAATTTTCATGTTTTCTATACTGTTGATGGTCTAATGGCATCAAACACATATAAACAAGACACTTAGAAAAGCACCAAACCATACGTAAATCGACTTAAGAATGGTAGAGGGCTACCTTATCTTTTTCCATGCATATGGTTGCTTCCGCAAGGCACTCACACTTGTGAATCAGTCCTAACTCAAGACACTGTACATTAATAGTCTGTGTGCAGCTCATTTGCATTAAGAGTCTTGCCCCTTTAGCCACACGTGTGAAACTCGTTCCATGCTGATGTGTTAATCGGTCCTAAGTCAGCCGTATCTGTCTGTAAATTGTATCGGTTTCCGTTCGTAGGTTCCGGGCATGTGTAGTACATCAGCTCGTAAAAATACGAACGGCTCTTCTGCACTTACTTAAGTTTGAATCCGGTCCCAGGTCTGTTAATCTGCCTACCGCCATCTAAATACGTTCATCTGCATGCCTATTCCTGCCACCTGTGCAGCGATTAGGCATGCGGATATCAGGTATACTCCCCAGGTTGTATGGAACTTCTATTGTACTGAACTGAGTTCCCAAAGATGGGCGTTCCGGTGCAGAAAATCTGGCACGCTGCCACAAAATGACCTGACTCCGCAGGCAGTTTGCGTAAGTCGGGTAACGTTATCATTTCAGGATCAGGCCCTATGTAATATGCATATTCAGCCAAAGAAATGAAGTCCAGAAATTCAGTTAGTGAATTTCTAAAATATATACTACATTTTCTACAGTGCTCTACAATATTGTGATAAAACAAACTGTTTTATTAGTGGAATAAACTATAGACAGAGTTGATATACGCTAAGTCAATTAGTAAGTTTAATTAATAAAATGAGATTACAAGGATGCAGGATGCGAGATGGCCCCTTAGAAGTTTTCCATTGCTCTGGGCTAAACTTGGTTTGACTTTTAGTAAAATGAATTGAGTTTGTACAGTGTCATGTGCGAAACCACAAAATGGTCTAAAAAAATATTTGGACAAATTATAATTGAATGTAGAGAGCACTGCAAATGTTTGCTTTAGTAAAGTAGCAGCAATACCATAGATGATTGGCTTTATTTAAACATGATCAAATATAACCAAGTTTATTTTATACCTGGTTGGTCAATAAATGTGTATTTGTATTCAGTCAATGACAAAAATCCATTAAAGTAGGAAATTGCTGATCATTATAACAGACTTTTAAAAGAATGTATTTTGTGTGTTTTACTGAGTCACATATAGACGGACTGTCTACAACTTCTAACAAAATATACAGGGCCAAAATCATTTGTCTTAAAGTTAATCCAGAGTCATTGCTTAGCATGCTTTAGGCAACTAAACATGAAATCATCTAACTGTATACAAGTGCTAATCCTAGGCATTTCCTATGTCTACAAGGCTTTTTGGTGTGGAAACGAGGGTCGGTGGAAGGAGGAAAGTTCAGTAAGGCAAAGCACACTGATTAAGGGCCGGATCCAGACCCCCGCACGCTTTCTGTATGTGCGAGAGTCTGTCCATCCAACAGAGAGAGAGGAGTGAACACCGCCTGTCACTCTCCTCTCTCGTGTGGGCTTTATGGAAGCTTACGCTGCCTGCCTTAACTAAAGCATGTGGATCAGCACTCCATACGACTGCACTCCCACACTATACAGTCACCATGTTTTTTCCCCTGCCCACCTTCTTCGGAAATGGCATTGTACGGAAATAATAACGTATCATTAGTGTAACATCTGGAGGGTGCATGTCGCTTTGTGTGCATAAGTGGCCTGATGTCCGTAAGTCTGGATCCGGCCCTAAGTTATAAAGGGTGTGCCCAGGGCCCAATGTTAGCAAGGGTGGGAGAGATGAACCCTTTTTAGTGTTAGGTGGCCATGACTATCGTTTGAATTTGAACCATGGAGGTGGGTGGGCCATGTGGACAGAGAGTGGGTCTGGGTATGCTGGAATTAAGGGCCTCATGAGAGTGCAGTAGACATCTTTGGATTGCCATTCCAGCCAATGTGTTGCGTAAACATTTATACCCCGCCTCCGGTTCAGAGGTGAGGTTGTCAATAGAATGTATTTTGTTAGTTATATGATGCGTCCAAGAAGAAAATCACTCACCACTCCATCCTGAATATGTGAAGCCACTAGATCTGAGTATGTAAAGCCACCATGTTGAATTTGCTCAGCAACATAACTGTGTATATTTGCTTCCACACATGAGCTCACTCTAGAAGCCAGCTGATTGTAAATGGTGCCTGAAACACAAAAAGTCCATCACTGACCATTACACCTGAACAATAGTTACACGTGAATTATTCCATGAGGGTTAGAATGTGTGTATGAGCAATAAACCATAATATGTGTTCTAGAAATGGGACAATTGTTGAATGGATGACAATATGCCTACTTTTTACTCATTGACATTGATATAATCCATTCAGTGTGAAGAACCAGGGGCATCCATATAGACAAGGTAAGGCAAAACATACATTTCTTCCATTTTCAAAAATATTCCAAAAGTATATTCCCATACTTCACATGGTTCAATAAGTATTATGTCCAATACTTGAACCATTATCCTTAGCCATACTACTTAGTATAACCTTGCCTTTGTGTGTTTGTTACATGCTGTCACATTCTGATGACAGTGTGTACTATACCCAATGGGCAGGGGCGTATCTACACCTTGGCCAGGATGGCCCCCGCCAGGGGCACCAGCCAAAGGGGGCGGAGCCTGGCGATGCCACCCGTGGCTAAGAGATAGTGCAGCGCTGGTCTAGAGTCAGTGTGACTGGAGGGAGGGGGAGCTGCTGCACAGTATGTCTAATCTTTTCTGCCTATGACACTGTGTGTGAGTGATGCTGCGATCTGCCTGTCACAGGGAGGGGGTACTTAGAGTTTGGCTGCAGGGAAGGTACTTAGGGTTAGGCTGCTGGAGGGGTGACTTAAAGTTAGGCTGTGGGGGGGGTGACTTAGGGTTAGAGTTAGGAAGTGGGGAGACTTAGGGTAGGTAAGGGAGTAGGGAAGCCTTACCTATCGGAGCAACGTGTTCGGTGCTCCAGGGATCGATTGCTATGCCTCATCAAGGCAAAAGCAATCGATATCCCAGCCAGAGCAAACGGCCCTTTCTAAATAGGGCTGTTCGCTATGGGGACCCACACTCCTCCCAGTGTTTCCTTCCTTCTTGTTTACCCAGCATCCTTCTAGTTTGGCTGTTTTTTCCAAGTGGGTTCTTTCTTAAGTGTGCGAGTGCTAACCCGTCTTTGTTGTCTGTGGTCAGTGTCTGTTGGGTGTTCTCTTACTGTTATTATCTGTGGTTTCTCCTGCTGTTGTTCCTTAGTTGATCCCAGGATTCTCCAGTTTTCCTCTTGTTTAGTCTTAGGGGCTGCTCTATGTTTTGCCAGGGGGGGGGGATGGGGGTTTCGACCTACCAGCGCTATGCCAAGTCTGTCCCCACCATCAGGGGCTTCAGTGAACACCAGGGGCCGGATTTACTAGAGTCGAGTTTGTGAAACTCGCCGGATATTGCTTGTATTTACCGGCGAGTTTAAACTCGCCATATTTACTAATGCAAACTCACACCAAACTCGCTGGAGATGATGGATATTCAGACTCGCCATAGTTCAACTTTCTCTGGCAATATTTTTACATTCAGAACATACAAATTGCTGGATTTACTAAGGGGCAAGTTTGAAACTCGATGGAGAATGGGTCAAAACTCGCCAGAGAAAATAGAGGTGGTTGTGAGTGGAGAGTTTGATGAAATCGCTGGCAAATGTTCAGCAAGTAATCACTATGGGGTAGATCCTGAACAACGTTTGCAGTACGTTTGTTCGCGTAGCGAATTTTCGCGTACGTAAATTCGCTACGCTACCCTTAACACACCCCCTGCACGGACGTATTTTGTGAAAATACGCTACCCAAACCCTACCTTAACTTTCCCTAACGTAACACAATACGTCCGCTAACGGGCGTACAGACTACGCGAACGTACGCAGCTTAGCACGCCCATACTGTACACTTTAAATACCCCCCCCGCCTACTTCACGTAATTCGCACGTATTCTTCGCTAACGTAATTTTGGCACGCCCACACGTAATTACTTACGTTCGCAATACGTGAATTATCCTTACGTTAGAAAATACGCTACGCGAATGTGCGTATTTTCTGCGGTGCGCATGCGCACTTCGCTCAAAACTGCGAATTTACGTGTATACCACACGTAAATTCGCAGAAAAACGTACAGCAGGATCTGCCCCTATGCCTTTAAAAATGACCTCACATGGGCTCGTATTCAGAGTATACGTCCGGTGCTTAGCGATTTTTACTGCTGCGCATGCGTTTTAATTTTTTTAAGTAATCTACATATCTTTTTCTTACATAGATTGCGTAAATGCGATCTTTCAGACCGCATTTATGCAAGCACGTAAGAAAAATATACGTAGATTACGTAAAAAAATTACCACGCATGAGCAGTAGTAAAAATTGCTAAACACCGGACGTATAAGTTATACATCCGATACTCTGAATACGGCCCATGGTCTAGCAGCTGATGGTTATTGTTAATAAATGTATAATGGCATTTTGTGGCAACCTGCGGCATACAGCTTTTTTAAGTAGGTCCAGAACTCCGCTTGCAATCTGTTTACTAGCGTAGCGCATTTATGTGAGCGTACCTTCTATACACTCCCCTTGGCACTCCCCCTGCATGTGCGTAATTTGGCCACTTTACTCTTTCTTATCCCTACCTTAACTTTTGGCAGCGTAACCACTCTAATCCGCTCACGCACGTATAGGCTGCCCGTAGTTACGCTGCTAAGCACGCCCATACTGTACTATTTAAAAGCCTAAACCCGCCTTAGAAGCGTAATTTCGGATGTCGTAAGGCTGTCACGCCCCCTCGAACAAATTTACACAACTAATAAGTGAAAAGCCCATACGCTCAGAGTTACGTTACGTAGCGTATCATCTGTCATGCGTATGCACAGTACATACCAACGCGTAAATTACATTGTTCTGGATCTGCCCCATTGTGTTTGAAAAAATCAAGTATGAATGTGTTAAACATAAAAAGCAAGTAATATAACATATAGAAATACTACAAAGTGTTAAAAAGGACATACAATTAAGTTTCGGATCATTGACAAGTTCAGCTAACCACCTCCAAACATAAACACTCCAATCAAGAAGTGACCTGCAATTATATAGTGTATATGATGTAAACTCTGGCTAGTTTAATGCAAACACCGGCGAGATTAATGAAAATACCGGCTAGTTTTCAGCACTTTACCATTATTTAAATACAAATTGCTGCCAAACTTCGGCAACTTTAACACAAACTCGCGGGAGTTTATAATAATACACATTGCAGTAGTTTCAAACTCGCTACTGAAACTCGCCCCTTAGTAAATCGCCGTTCAACTACTATTTTTACTGGCGAGTTAACTCGCCCCTTAGGACCTGGACCTGGACCTGGTGAGTCTATCATAACAATGTTGTATTTATTTTCCTGGCAGCCTCTGTGGCTATCTGGTCTAAGTAGCATTCAGTTAATTTATTTAGAATATATATGTTGCCCATCTGATGAAAACCGGCATGCACTATGGGATTGTATGATACTATCAGCTAAACCTAAAATCACTATTGTACCAGCATCTACATTATTATTGGTTATAGACAATATCCACTTACAGTACCTGAATGTAGCACTTTGGCTGCTTTTTCTAGGACAAATATTTTCTCTGTTTCTGATAGGTCATTGAAGGATTTAACATTATTCTCATTCATTTGCTGCTGGACGGCATCATACAACTTGTTTGTAAAATCTTTCCACTCCTGTTCCAGCAGAAAAAAATAATGTCTATTCAATAATGACTGAAATATGCTGTTTTTAAAAAAACTTTTAAGCTAAGATTTTTAGAAATGATTTCTATTGCGATTAGATTATATTCCCTGTCCTCCCAAACCACAGCCACATCTGCCAAAACCTTCAGAGGTGTCCATTATGGCCCCTAGGCAGACAGATGCGTATGTAATGCAAGTTTAGTAAATGCCAAATTGCACCTGGACACAGCTAGCTGAATGGTACAGCCAGTCTTTGTTAAACTGGTCACTTTTTTATTGAAGGCAGGTGTGATGTACGTATTACATAATCATGGCAAACACTACACCATCTGAGCCGTTATGACCAGCATGCAATTGGGGTGGTTTCATTTTAACAGAATTAAGCCAATACTCTTAGATATATAAAATGGAAGTTGCTCAGATCAATTTTTAGGTTAATAAATTAATCCTGTGTATAATTTATAGATAGAATGGTATAGTCTGTTACTGGTAATGGCACTGTTGCTGGACATTCTCTATCATGTGTATATATTACAGATAGAATGGTATAGTCTGTTACTGGGTAATGGCAGTGTTGCTGGACATTCTCTATCCTGTGTGTATGTTACAGATAGAATGGTATAGTGTGTTACTGGTTAGTGGCAGTGTTGCTGGGACATTTTCATTCTAATACTGTTAGGTGCATGCAGCTCCCTCAACATGTGATGCAGGACATTCATAGTCACAGTAGTGACTGCTCCACTAAGGTCACTAAACCCAAGCTCCAGATTGCAAATGTGGACTTTTTATGATTTGTGTGGTAATCTTATTATATTATTATATCATAGTTTGTGCTTTATATTGTTTACACATAAGTTTACTGTGGACAGACAGAGCCAGAATTTATTTGTTCAGCAGGCGTTTCTCTTGTC
>WWET01000727.1:180414-198406 GCA_011038615.1 Limnodynastes dumerilii | reverse complement strand
TGCGGCCGTTTCTTTCTGACTTTCTCTCAGCTTTTTCATATAATAATGCTGGTAACTGTTGTGCCTTCTGGAACCCATTCTGCCACATGTTCAAGGTCACTACGTCTGCAGCTATAACCGGTTCTGACTGCTTTGTGTACTAGGTGGAATCACAGTTTGATTATTTTATAGACATACCTCGTATATTATATGTGTGTTCATACAGAAAGTGGTTGGCTTTGCATTTATTTAGATCAAGTTAGCAGTTTGGTATTAAGGGCTGTATTCAGACCACCGGATGTATTGCATATACATCCGGTATACTGCACATGTGTAGTCATTTTTTAACGTAATCTATGTATTTTTTCGGTACATAGATTGCGTGCCCTAAATCTTCTAACTAACGGTCAGATCGTCTAACTTGTTATGTTTTTATTATGAGTGGCTGTAGACCTCTTTAAAACGTATTTGCTTCCTCTGCAGGTTACAGCTATGAGAAACCCATGAGAACCTTTACTGATGATACCTGTGTTGTGCCAGAAAAGTTTGAAGGTCAGTATTTCATATTGTGCCAATACATGGAAAAGAATATATATATATATATATATATACGCACATTTTGTTATCAAGCATGACTTTTCTAATTTGACCTTGCTTTTGTTTGGATTGCAGCGGGGGATATTAAACAGGAGGTTGGGACCTACAGAGACGGCCCTCCCTACCAAAGACGGGGGTCGTTACAGCTGTGGCAGTTCCTCGTGGCTTTGCTGGACGATCCCTCGAATTCCCACTTTATTGCCTGGACCGGCAGAGGCATGGAATTCAAGCTAATAGAACCTGAAGAGGTGAGCGCATGATGGATGACTGAGTAGTGTTCATCCCCTCCATGGTGTTAGGTGCTTTCTGATGTAGTTTGGAGGGTGTATAGCGGGCCTGGACAACCTGTGGCTCTCTAAGTGTTGTGAAACTACCAAGCATTCTTTGACTGCACAGGCATAGCCAATACTTGACAAAGCATGCTGGGAGTCGTAGCTTCACAACACCTGGAGAGCCACAGCTTGGTCAGGCCTGGTGTATAGTATAAAATGCAGGGGTTCCTCTTCATGTTTAGTCTTGAATTGTTTAAATAAACTGTACATAATGTTTCCCAGTGAGAGTGGCACTGAAACCCCCCATAATTGTGCATTGTAGAGCTGTAAGACTGGTATGGTAGTGGCTAGAATCTCTCAAGGGCCAGATTTAATTATTTTTGAATAACATTTTAAATTCAATCCTGACCCAGTGGACATATTAGAGCTTGTGAACAGCACACTAAGTAAATTGTATATTTATGGGTCATAATGTCCTTTTTTTTTTCCCGCTCCCCTTGTCTATTTTTCACATGGTTAAAAAGCTTTAAAACAAAAATGTTTTCCAGTATAAGGGTTACTGGAAAACTTATTATGCGCCATCTAAAATATCCTAGGGACTACCATTTATACAGCTACTGATTTCACTAGTTCCTGTTCAATAAATGACTATTGGAATAGCAGCTTGTATTCTATGTATTGCAAGAGCCACTATATTGAAATATAAATAAAAAAGGAAAAATGTACTCTCCGTTTAATAGCTGTTCCTCAGGCTACTTTATTCTAAGCGGAACACCCAGAACCATTTAATCTGTATGTAGCATGGGGTGGACCCTGATGATAAACTAGCAAGTCATTTTATGACCTGGAGATGCACATTGTAAAGTCTGTTTAATAACTGTAAATTACTGCTTGGAATTAGTCTTGGAGCCTGATCAGTCTTCATGGAGCCGACTTAAATAAGCATAGTGCTTGATTTATTTATTTATTTTTTTCTTTCGTGATGCTGCTTGTTAGAACTAAAGAGTGGAACAATTGGCTTAGTAGTGTGGATTTTGATAATACCACTAGAAAGTACGCTTATAAACAAACCACTTTTTTCTACATTAACCTCGGCTTCCATTACATTAACTCTTTAACCTGAACAAAAAAAATTATAATATTCCTTTGCTGACAATTACATTATCTGAATTAAGTGTTCTCCTTGTGTATTAACTTCATATATTTTACATGTAAATATTCAAAGCTTGTAAAACCTGTTCTAATCCAAAGCAACCAATCTGAATGTCTCTTATTAGCCTGACAACCATTAGTTAGCTAGTATTGGGTTGTATCTGCTATGCCTATGTTGTTGGAGCAGGCTGGGAGTTGTAGTTTCACAACACCTGGAGTAAAAAAGGTTGCCTTTCTCTGATTCATACAGTATATCCATCCCATTCAATTCTGTTCACACAATTATCCTAGTTCCCAACCCTCTACTCCCTTTATTTAATGTCACAATTTTTTGAGCTTATGCATTGTTGGCAAGGATTAAGTGTATGTCTTGCCTTTAGCCATATTAGACCTTTTACAAGTATGATGGACAAATATTTTTTTTTTGAAGTTTTAACCCCTTACTTGATTTTCAGGTTTGTTTTTATTTTTTATTTTTTTTCTGTTTTTTTGACATTTGTGACCTGTTTTTGCAGGTTGCCAGACTCTGGGGCATGCAGAAAAACCGGCCAGCCATGAACTACGACAAGCTCAGCCGTTCTCTACGTTATTATTATGAGAAGGGAATCATGCAGAAAGTAAGTGGATTGAAACGCAAGCGACTGTGTCATAAAACTTGGTGGTGGATTATATTGTGTCATAGAGGTGTTTTTACATTTAATTTCACCGTTGTGTATATTTCCGTTCCACACTATATTCATTCATGTTTCAGACTAAATATCAGGGTCAACTCTGGTGTGCAGGAAACCTTAATTTGTGTCTACTCCATGGCATAGAATGAGGCACATATTTCATAGACACTATTTTGGTGGTTTTGTAACATCCAAATTATTGGAATCACACAAATAATAAACCTTTTACTTGCTGTGCACATAGAAATTGGATAGAATTAATAGTGTCCCTTAAGAGTATGTATGTCTTTAAACATGGCTC
The DNA here is from genome assembly GCA_011038615.1 of Limnodynastes dumerilii. Taxonomy (NCBI): domain Eukaryota; kingdom Metazoa; phylum Chordata; class Amphibia; order Anura; family Limnodynastidae; genus Limnodynastes; species Limnodynastes dumerilii. The sequence goes on along the minus strand of WWET01000727.1, from coordinate 195,434 downwards.
TGAAGAGGGAAAGTTACCAGTCTAATGTGTGCATAATAATTGTCACATGACAGGAAGTTATAATGCAATGTATAAATGACAGTAGATAATGTCTGAGTCCTGTCTGTCACTAATATACCTACTTAAGTGATGATGGGCTGGGCTTGTTATATGTTTAAGTATATCTCGATGTGGCCCACTGTGCTAATGATGGAAATGTCCTGCAGGTGGCTGGTGAACGCTACGTCTACAAGTTTGTGTGTGAACCCGAGGCTCTCTTTTCACTGGCTTTTCCTGACAATCAGCGTCCTGCCTTGAAATCTGAGTTTGACAGACAGATCAGCGAAGAAGACACTGTCCCTTTGTCACACCTGGATGAAGGTGGCGTGTACCTTCAGGACGTGGGAACTGTCCCTTCCCAAAACTACAAAGGCGGCTACAATTACTAGAAATGGCTGCCATGTAATCGTGTATATATGGGTACATTTTGTTAGCAATCATCATATGAATGTAGATGCTTTTTTTTGTTCTTGTTTTTATTGCAAGAGCCTGGTGTTAAAACAACATGGACTTTATTTAGCTGTTAGTTTTTGAAACCCAGGTTGTATTTGGGCGTTTGTAATATGGCCTTTTCCAGATACACTCTTTGGCTGTGGTGTATTTGAGCACCAGATTTTAGATTCCTCTTAAATAAAGCTAAGCTTAAGAATTGTTGATTATTTCAGGAAATGCATGTTCTCCAGCATCCAGCATTGAAGACACAATCCTCTCCTTCAGGCTTTTTATTTTATTTTTCTAAAGAGACTTTTTTCAGCGCCATTTATTTGTAAGGAAGGATTTTGTTGAGTGGATTTCAACTAAGACGGCATCAAACCAGTGCAATAATCTTGGAATCTACCAATGCTAATGTTTTCTGCCTTTTTGAAATTAAAACAGTTTGAAGGAATTGTGGCTTCCTTTTTCTTTCACATGTCTCTGTTTTGCCTTGGGTTCTACAAGCCAATATTGGGTACCATGTAGAAGAAGAATACATTTCTCTAAACTTGGTTTACTGGATAATGTTTTTATATACTTGACACTGAATCAACACAGCCTACACCAATTCCCATTTATTGTATTGGCCCAACTTCCTTCTTCAGTTTTAAATAATTTATACCCCGTTTACACTAAACCAAAAACACGGGATGTTGCCGGGGCAAGCCCTGACGACCCGGGTCGTGGCTCAGTGTGAACGGGTGCACCTGCTGCTACCCAGATCTATTGACCCGGGAATTAGACCTGGGGCATTTGGAGGTTTATTCCTGGGTAGCCGTCAGTGTGAACGGTGCGACCCAGGTTTTTAAACCAGGGTCTCACTGAAATAAGCTGTTTTGAGACGCTTTTACATGACATCAATAGTATGCTGCTGATAAAGTGTCCCGGGTCAGACCTGTTCGGTGTGAAGGGGCCTGACCCGGGAATTTCCCGTGTTTAGGCTGCAGTGTGAACGGTCTCAGGAGCTGGGCTGATGTGCTCCGGCAATAACCTGGGTCGAAAATCCTGGGATATTGCAGGGGCAGCAGTATGAACATGGTTTTATTTTTGTATTGCATCAAAAATATATATTTACAGTAAGAAAAAAATGTATCAAAATCAGTCTTAAAAGAAGGCCAAAAAGCACAGTATTTTTTAGGCATTTTCTGTAATTTAAAACTTATGTGTAAATAGATGAAAAGCAACTTAAAGAAAAGCCACAAATAGCATGCCAGGGTCCAGATTTACTACGATGCAGGTTTGGAAAAATGTAGATGTTGCCCATAGCAACTAATAGGATTCAAGCTGACATTCTCTAGTATGTAATTGGAAAGTGACAGCTAGAATCTGATTGGTTGCTATGGGCAACATCTCCACTTTTCCAAACCCGAAGCTTAGTAAATCTGGGCTTATTTGAAGTATTGATTTGCACACACTGGATTCCAGAGTTATAATGCAATAAATGCGCAAATCTGTTGTTCAAAATATGTGCAAGCTATCCAGAGCTCCAACATTAGAAACTCTGGAGAGGACGTACTGATAATGGGTGCTCATTTGAAACATGCAGATGTAGGTGTATAGGCAGACAGATAAAGAGGTGTAATGCAGCAGCCTACACACATGTTCAGGTTTCATTGTATCTTTTATTTTGTTGCTTTATCATAAAATAAAATAATATCTGTATTTTAAAAAATGCCTAAGCAAAATGTGTGGCAATACGCTGCTATTCAGGCTTAAAAAACCCAAACACATCAGTATAATATAGTGAATGGGCTCTCAACCAGTGGTATTAGTACCACGGGTGGGTCTTTAAACGCTGTCAGTTGGTACTCAGGGCAAGGTTGTAAGGAGGCACGATATTAGATGGCTGAAGGCATAATACAATATCCTGGGGGCTAAATGGCCTATGGCCTATGAAGCAAATGCCCCTTACAATCACTGCAAAAATATGTAAACAAGTTAAACAACAACAACAAAAAACATGAAATATATATCTATGGGCTGTGGGTATATGTCTGCATAATATAAAAAGTGGTGGTTGGCATAGTACCATAGTGGGTAACTGGTACTGTACATAAAAAGATTGAGAAACACTGATGTAGTGTATGGCCACACGTGTTTTAAAGCATAAATGATTCTTAAATGTAACTGTTTAATATTTGTAAAATGTATAGGGCTGAGTATTAACTAAAAATAGGGCTATTTAATGAATCTCCATCTTCCACTTACACCATCCCTGAGCTGGTGCAAAGCGCAGGTAATCCAGGTTGTTACTGTACTCGCAGCATCACTAAACCACCCACTTACTCATATAGATATAGTGGAACGCCCTATTCCACTAGCACAAAGCACACAGAAGCAGACACAGGCAGATGGATCCTTCTGCGTCCATCTTTCTGTGCTCCTAATCATTACACTGCACATGCTCAATGCGAAAACCCGCTGTGCTTGCACCTACAAAATAAGAACTGGATACTATGTAGCTTTCAAGGTTATTGACCCTAACATTACATTTGAAGAGTCAAATCTTTAAATTTAAGATTCAACTTTAAATTTGACTATATTTCAGGCACTAAATAATGCTCAAAGTAAAATGTAAATAACGTTTTCAAATAGTTTTTGAAGAAATAGCTAACTAGGAAAGAAGAAATACTTACCTGTGAGCTGTATTGACAAAAATTGTCATAAAAACCACTAACATAACGTTCCAAAATGCACCGATATCAAAGTATCTAACAGAAGCCAAGTATCTGTGCTCTGTCCACTGTGTCTTCTTTTCTTCTCTCCTCTCCTTTCCCTTTGTCCTGTCTTCCTCTTCTCTATTCTGCCACTCCTCCGCTCTCTCTCTTCTTCACTGTCTGACTCTACTGAGTCTGTCGGTGAAGGTGTGTGAGACGACTGCTGTTGGAGCTTAATCATTTGAAGGTAAGTAATTAGTGTGTTAATTAGAAGTTTGGATTGGGGTTAGTTTTGAGGTTTAGGTTAGTTTTGAGCTTAGGGTTAGGGTACCTTAGTAATGGACCTGGTGTGCATGCGTAGTAGGTCCTTTATGCAATCTACGTACCAGTTCGGTAAGTAGATTGCCTCGGGGGGTTTTTAAAGACTGCACTGAGTATTTTAGGTAATAAGAAGCGGTGTAATGCCATCTCGGGGGAGGGTTTTGGTAAAAGTGGGAGGCGGGGAGGTGCAGTGTCCATGTGGACATTGCACAGATAGTTAAGGTTGCCCTATGGCACTCGTAAGTAAGGTAAGGTAAGGTACCTAAAAAGGGGAGCAGGATGGGTGAGTTAGATGCGGTTGTGTCCGCACCTAACTCACACCGGATCTTAGAATATGGTCCAAGGTTAGGTTTAGGGTTGGGATTGGGGGTTAGGGCTGAGGTTAGAGTTATTGTAATGCTATATACAGTAAGTGTCATATTCTAGAGCAGTGCTCCTCAACCTTTTCTCACCCTCGGCACACCTAAGCCCTTCCCAGAATTCCGTGGCACACCTAAGCCCTTCCCAGAATTCTGCGGCACACCTAAGCCCTTCTCAGAATTCCGTGGCACACCTAAGCCCTTCACAGAATTCCGCGGCACACCTAAGCCCTTCCCAGAATTCTGCGGCACACCTAAGCCCTTCCCAGAATTCTGCGGCACACCTAAGCCCTTCCCAGAATTCTGCGGCACACCTAAGCCCTTCCCAGAATTCTGCGGCACACCTAAGCCCTTCCCAGAATTCTGCGGCACACCTAAGCCCTTCCCAGAATTCCGCGGCACACCTGCTGCGCTGCACATTCCGATCTAAATATACAAAAAAAAAACAGGAATTACGAAGTACATACACAGAAAGTACATGGAATTGCTATTTTTTAAAAATAACATTGCAGCTAATAGTAATAACTTAGTATCCCCTTATTTCCTTAAGGCAAGGTCTTCCACTGCTTTTTCTCCTCTTGGAGGCATTGTACCGCGGCACACTTGGCAACATCCCGTGGCACACTGGTGTGCCATGGCACACTGGTTGAGGAGCTCTGTTCTAGAGGAAAGTCGATCTGTTAAACCTGACAGCCATTTCATGCTGGCAAGTTAATTGCTGATGGCATATTCCATCCTATTGATCATCCCTGATGTACAGTCTGTTACTTTAGGACAATGTAAATATTGTACGATATTCCATCTTTGATACATAGTTTGGACATGTCTGACATTCTGAATCCTCCCAGCGTCACTCTGGTTATGTTCTCAGCAGTGCCTGGTGGGGGAAGGAGATTTCTCACCACAGAAACTGTTTGCTGAAACTCTTTTATCAGCTTTGTCCTTGTGCAGCCACAGCTTGGAGACAGAACTTGTTGCTGGAAGGGAAACACTGGCATCTTTGTTACAGATCATCAGTTGTCAGCTTTCTAATTTAGTTTCTCTCCCACTCCCTGCAGCTTCTGTAAGGATTGTATTATTAATCTGCACAGAACAATTTGAAGATTTAAATGGCATTTTATTTATGCTCTTCAGTGGAAAAGGAAGAAACAAAAGAGATTATTTCTGCAAGTTCTTCCTCATCCTATAATAGCAATGGCAGAAATCATTTTTCACCAATTACATGTAAAAAAAAAAAGAAAAAAAAGGTTCATTTTTAATCCTGACGGCTTTAGCAGAGGAAATGAATTGGTTTGCATTGGTTTACACATGACTGCAATATAAAGGAAGCATTATCACTTTCCAAAATTGCATTTTTCTATCCTATTATCGGGTCGCTCTGTGACTACAAATACATAATACAGCATTGGGCAGTTTCTGAGGAATCTGTAATAACCAAGGGCCTGCTCCAGCCCCCTGGGTGTGTTCTGTTCCATACAGAGGTCTGTAAGTCCACATGGTAGAGGTGAACTCCCGTCACTCCCCTTTCTCGTGGACGACGTACGCGTTCTTAAGTCTGCCTTAAATTCTTAAGAGCCTACCACTGCCCACTCACCTTCATCTGCATGCCTATCCCCGCCTCCCTCTATGTGCGTTGCCAGAAAAACACCCAACTCAGCTTGCACAAATCAGGTGTCTGATGGAGTTTAGGATTAGGTTCCAGAGACAATACTTCAGTTGAAGCAATAGGAAGTGAATGAAATGCCGTCTTTCCAGCTATTTGACAAAAGTGATGTAAATAAAGTATTTAGACACTATGGGCCAGATCCAGAACCACGCCTGCGGACGTATTTACACCAAACGTAACTTCGGCTGTAAGTACATTCTGGGCATGCGTCCAGCAGATGTTTTCTGTCGTAACTCATGGTGGCCGTAACTGAAAATAGGTGGCCCGTAACATTTGCGTAATTACGGCCGAATGGGCGTGCGTTTATTACGTTAGCCGTATATACGCTCCAGTTACGGAATGTAGGCGGGGGGAGGCATTTAAATCGTGCTGTATGGGCTGGGTTACGTAGTTACGACCATTGCGTAGTTACATCCTGCCGTAGTTACGATGGCAGAAGTTAAGGTAGGGTTCAGTAGGCGCAAGGCAGTGAAATTACGAGGGGAGTGTCCGGGGGAGTGCATAGTATTTAGCGCTAGTCTGTAGTTCTGGATCTGGCCCTATGTACCGGATCCTTAACTAGGAGCGTTTTGCGGACATATGGAGGTATCCATAAACCAATCTTAACTGTGCGTAATGGTAAATGTGCGGATAAGACAATCGTATGTGAGGGCTAAACCCAGCCCTTACTGCACGATTTAAATAGGAAGCCCTGCACACTGTACATATAAACTACTCATGGAGGTCTGCCACGCCCCACGTTCAAAACTGCGGGACGTACAGAAATAATATCTGTATGTCCCGTGTTCCGCTGCATATTTTTTATTGTTATAGTGATCTGTTCACAACACAAACCTAAAGTGCAAAGACAAGAAAAATTTCATACCGCAAACCACCCGTTGTGTGTGCGTACATTGCTGCACCCGGCAAGGCAATGAGAAGTGTCACACTTATGTGCACGCTCCCACCCCAGAAAGCCCCATGCCGCTGCTTCATTGTCAAGAGCCATATATCCATAAGCCTGTTATCAAAATCATTCGTGTACACAGGCTTCTGCACATACGGTTTTTAATGTTTATATGTGCTAAGGACTGATGCATGCCCACAGCTCTACTTGAAGAAAATAATTGAAAATTCCATTTAGGATGCCAACCTATGGCAAACAGTAAATATACACAAAACAGGCTTCAAACCATATACTTATATGAATATACTGGGGCTGATTCAGAACTGCACTTATACCATTTTTAGGAGGTGTGGGTCCCCGCATAGAAAATCTGAATTTTGAACATTTAGATTCCTCCCAGCCAGTTCATATGTCTTGAGGAGGCATTGCAATCGATCCACGGAGCACCAAGCTTTTGGTTCCCTCGAAAACTTAGTAAAAATAGTCCCCCACTACGTTCCCTAATTCTTACCTTAACCTTTTCCTCTCACTACTCTAACCCTAACCTTCTCTTCCTGGCAGCCTAACCCTAACCTTCTCTTCCTGGTAGCCTGACTCTAACCCTCCCTTACTTGCAACCTGACCCTAACCCACCATCTCCCGCAGCCTGACCCTAACCCTCCCTCCCCTGCAGCCTGACCCTAACCCTCCCTACCCCGCACAGATAGTTTACTCACCTGTCCCTGGTATGGTGATAGCAGCGACGGAGGGATATCGCTAATTGCGAAAGTGAATGGGTGAAGTATGCCGAGTCTCATACTCATCCATTCATTAACAAAAAGTCTAAATTGGTAAGTATTCAAAAAAGGGATATCCGAAAAGGAACTTTCGGATGCCCCATTTTAGCAATTCACATGTTTTAACTGGAGAGTGCAACCCTTTTTTTTTAGGTGCAAGTGTAGACCTGAGTAATACCATGTTGAACTGCAAAGGGAGGCAAATTTAAATTGTGAAAGCAGAATTAAAGTTGAGAGGTGAAGTTTCTTAGCTCAACTCTATTTTATACATTAAACATAAAGCTATGCAGTGTTTGAGTTCTGTGTGCAAAAGGAAAGTATTTTCCCTCCATGCAAAATAATTAAAATAAATTATTCCCCCTGACACCTGTTTTGCCCTTACTCCCAAACTCTGAATCAACTTCATTACCAACAATTTCAAATCCCAGTGAGCATGACAATTCATATGAACACACTGACAACATTTACTTGAAAGATCTGTGATTTTTATCCCCCATAACCCTCTGCTCTCTCAGAAAGAAAAAAATGAATATGTTCACAAAGGCCAGGAAGTAGATGTACAATAGTTGGTATTTGGTTGGAACTAGGAATTAGGACATTTTAAAAATCCATTGAAATGGATAGCAACCAAGCTGGTATTAGAGACAGACGAAAGCCCGGTCATGTAAGTTTAAAACTTTCGGTCTCTATTTTTTTGAGTTTTTTTTAAATGAAATATGTTTATTAGATAAAAATTAATTAAAACTAGTTCATATATATTTCTTGTTATTTTTTTTACTTATATTGTAATGTTATTTTACTTAACTGTATTCCAGCGGTGTCCCGATATGTACTCCCCTCTTCCTCCCCCCAATAACAGCTATTACGGGGAGGAAAGGGGGGTATATGGGGAGACCACTGAAATACTTACCCTAACGTCATCTTCAGATGGCGTTATTTAACGTGTTGGTGTGTATATATATATATAACTTATATTTTAATGTTTTTTTTACTTAGCTGTATTCCAGCGGTCTCCCGATATGTACCCCCCTCTTCCTCCCCCCAATAACAGCTATTAGGGGGGAGGGTATATGGGGAGACCGCTGGAATACTTACCCTAACGCCATCTTTAGATGGCGTTATTTAACGTGACGGTTTGGATTGTTATAATCCGCGCTGACACTTAGTAAATAAAGCGATCTACCGGCCTGCATTCATTAGAGCAGGCCAGCGATCGGGAGTGTTAATGCAATCATTGCCATGGTTTCCATGGCGATGATAGCATTGTAAATATGCACTTGTTCATTTTCATACGATAAAGCCCGTTTTCACAAGAATGCGGGCTTTATCATATGAAAATGATCTTAGTAAATAGAGCCCACAATCTTTTGATTAAGATATAGGGCTCCATTTACTATATAGTTTTCAGGAGATAATAACCATTTTACACCTGAAAACGGTCTTTATCTCTGAAAACGATGTGTCCACAATTTACAAAGCTACGATCGTCATGGAAACCAAGGCGATCATCAGCTTCTGCAGTCACGATCGCCGGCCCGCGATCTAATGAATGTGGGCCGGGTGACCGTTGTTATTACAAAGTGTTGGCGTGAATTTTAACAATCTGCGCCGACAAGTTAAATAAAACCATCTGAAGATGGCATTAGGGTAGGTATTACAGTGGTCCCCCCATATATCCCCCTTTTCCTCCCCTTAATAGCTGTTATTAAGGAAAGGAAAAGGGAGTTATATATCGGGAGACCGCTGTAATAGAAAAACACAAATCAAAATGTACAAAAATAAAAAAAATATTAAAAACAATTTTTTATATACTTTGTTGATAATATTAATAAACATACTTGAACTTAATAATAATAAAAAGAACAATACACAATAAACAGTTTACTTACCTGTCCCGGCATCGCTTCTGTCTCGGAGTCCCACGCATGCACAGTGGGACACAAAGTCCCCAAAGGCAGCTACTACGCATGCGTGGGCACTTCTTTTTCACTCGATGCCGGCGTGAAGTCCCGCGGATCATTGTGGGACCTCGCCGGACAGGTAAGAAACAGTAAATTCGCCAAAAGAAGGGGCTCTGCTCGCAGCAAGGTGTAGTGAGCTTGCATTTGTAAATGTACGCTCGCTTCCAGAGATATAGTAAATGGAGCCCATAGTTTCAAACTCTTATTTATCATGTGATCTGCACGGTAAGCGGGTGAAATAGATGTAGGGGCTGATCCAGAGTTTTGGGCTGATTCAGATTTTGGGAGTACGGGCAAAACGAGTGCAAGTGTACAGTTCATCTAAATCATATTCAAAGTAAGGGATGCTAATTACTTTTAATTATTTTACATATAGGAAAAATACTTAATATTTGCACATAGAACTAAACTACTGCATAGATTTATGTTTCATCCATATATTAGAGTTGAGTTAAGAAACGTCACCTTTGAATTCTAGTTCTGCTTTCACAATTAAACAATTATACAATACAATCCTCATGGAAACCGTGTTGAATTGCAAATTCATTTTAGATTTTTGTATGCAAGGAAAATATTATGTTTTTGATTTTTTTCACACAGATACTGCACTATTTTCATTTTTAACAGTACTTTAGATTTGGGCTAGGAAATATCTCCTCTAAACGCTAATTCTGCTTGCTCAATATAAATTAACCTCCCTGCAGTTCAGCATAGTTTTGGTAGCTGTACATTTCCACTTGTCTTTGTATGTACTCCCAGACTCCAGATCAGCCACTATACCTGCAATTGGATAAGAACCACCGAACGGAACACGCCAGGAAAATTAGTGTAAGTTTTTAGAATGATAGTTTAGACTAAATACTATAAAATTTTATACATTGTATAAAATATTATTTTAGTTGTCTTTTTTCTTATTTGAATGTTAAATGTCTCATAGTCACCATTCATTCTATATTATAATATATTTGCCTACTGGAAATAAACCAATTTTTGCAAGAGTCATTTTCAAAATGCTTGTTGCAGGTTTATTAAGCGATATATAGGACTCATTCTCTGATTTTGGTTTTACAGGTTTATGTGTAAAGGTGAATGCTAGCAGAAAATGAAGTAAATGAGGGAAATTAGTTTCTTATTGTATCTAAGTGTACAATTGTTTTCCTTCTCCCCCAGGGGAAGAAAAACAAACTTTTTTTTTAGTTCTCATCTGGGAAAATTGGGGGTGCTTCATATATTGCAATTAGTCATCAGCGTCTAAGAAGGGTGGAGACCTTAAAGTAGGTTTACTGAATAGGAGGCTTCAAACACTCCCTATGTTCCCAGACATAGAGGGTGAGCATCATTGATGCTATAAAAGCATACATTATGTTTCTAGGAGTGCATCATTATTATTGTTACATAACAACATGACAATCCTCTCTCATTTCTTTGTTGGTATTTCTAGTCTCTTGAGTCCACAACTATCAAACATAATAATTAAAATTACCAACTTCTTTTTTTGCCTAATGCAATTTCTCTTATGTCAAGAGTAATGAAGGACCTGGGGCCATATTCAGAGATCCGTTTTTGCGAGGATATCCGTGCGTATTTTTAGGATCGATGAACTGTGCATGCATCGTAACTTTATTTACGCTGTTGACATTAAATTTACACATGGAAGTCCATTAGGCACGTACTTCTGAATCACACTTGGGGACATACGTGCGGAGGGGCGTGGTTGAAATCCGTACGGGCAAAGTTACGTGAAAGTAGGTGGGGAGACCATTTGAGGGCGCGGTTAGTTACATATGCACGTACGGAATTATTATATGCACGTAAGTACACACGTATATAGTTAGAGGTGCTCTATGGAATCGTGAGTCACAGAAAACCCGTCCGTGTGAGGGGAGTGTCATGGATGTTGTCTTGCAACGTTCGTGCGTATAATTGCGTACCTTTAACGGACGGATCTCTGAATACAGCTCCTGATCCAGACTTTTTTCCAACCCCATGTGTCACACTGCCCCATGACCAAATCTGGATCCTTAGGATATACGTCACGTACGGAAATCGCCTGTCTGTATGTACTGCGCAGGTGCTGGTGGAACCAGAATGGTAGTCGTACAGTAAGGGCATTCCAAATCCATTCCATACAATGCCCCATTCCGTACACATTCCATCTTCCGTATAGGGAATATTTCAGGTAAGGTCCTGCACGCAGAGGGATCCCATGTGAGGGGAGAGCAGGAGGTTTGTACTCCACTTGAATTATGGATTGCGAATTCCCTACGTTAGTCTCCATAATGTATGGAATATGCTATTAATTCTCTATCTGGTCCTGTTTCTTTATCCACAACCAATAAACAGAGAGAAAGAGAAAACACACAACCAAAATCCTATGATTAGATAAAATTCCACATATTTAATACATCAAAGATACTAAATAGGACATAAAAGCAATAATAAAAGCGAATGTAAAACTAAGGATGAATGAATCTCTTATATGTCCTAACACTGTACCAAGAAGAGCAGTGAGAAGATCCTGGAGAATGGTGGGAGTATTTTTATTTTAGAAAGGGTAAGTGTGCCGGTCGGGATACTTACCAATTAATTTTTGGAAGCCGCCGCCATTGCCGGAACCATTCGAAGAGGTGAGTAACCTTTTTACAACAAAACATGTAATAAATTCCTATTAATCAGATCCATTCTATGGAGTTACCTTCCTCCTACAACAAGGCTCCCTCTAACCATTAAATGCAAAGCATCGATACACCAACTAAACTTATCAAATTACAAAACCACTTTCTTAACCTCCTAAACCATTCAACTTTGTTCAAGCTGTTCATGTTTAATTTATTCAAAAGGAACATCAGCTAAGCCCAGCTAAAATAACGTAATCGGCTTGTCTTATGGGAGTTTATGTAGAGTTGATGAAATTCTCAGCTATGTATTGTAACCATGTGTGATTGGTAACAGTGAAAATGCATTCTATGTTTTACTTTTGTCCCTAGCATTTGAGTGCTGATCTTATTTTGTTTCCATGGTGAGCTACTAAAACCTTTGTCATTTTAACAGGAAATGCCCTTTATATGTCAGTTAGACCGCTGATGATGGCTTTGCTGATGTATTAAAGCAGTTGGGTTTCTATTCTTGAGAAATTGGAATTTGTGTTTTTACCCTTTTTAGCCTCTGTACTTTTAGAACTAGACAATAATATTTTCACATGAGCACTGAGCTGAAGATTTTGACAGGCCAAAAAATGCTGTCATCAATGTGTCCTCACTTACCCATACCCTCCAACATGACCCATTACATTAGGTAAAATAAACTCAGTTTCTCAGTTTCCAATTGTCAGTTACTATGGCAAAGAGGCAAATAGTTTTTTAAAATATCAGTTAAGTCATTTCACCAGGTGACAAAAAATGGCAGCTAGAATCTGAGTGGTTGCTATGGGCAACATCTCCACTTTTCCTTTCCTGCAGCTTAGTAAATCTGGCCCTAATCTTCCCTTGCCACCAATGACTACTGCATAGTCGTAATTTTCACACATCTGTGTGATTGCACATCTAACCAGAGGCTTAACTAAAGGGGGTGAAAAGGTTGTGGCCCGGAGGAGAGATGGGCTTGTGGCAATTGCTCCACCTGCACTGTAAGCAAGCTGTCAGAGGCTGACAGTTTATATCAGGCAGCAGGACCACACAGCTCCACCCACAGTCCTGCCTGGCTCCACCTAGTCTTGCCCATCCAGACTCAGGGCCTGCCTCCCTACTATGGGGCCATTCTGTGACCTGTAGAGAGGTAGCATTCCTCTACTGTACACTGAAATACCAAAGCACGCCATCATGTCATAGCAGCCCCTCTGTCAAAACCATCAGAAGTATCATTTCCTTTTAGCCTGGATGGGTTGCTGAAATAAAGATTATTCCTGAAACACTATAGACATATGAAGCTACCCAGCTCACTTTCATTTCCACTGCATCTGTGGAAATTTCCTAAAGCATCAGCCAAGAGTGGAACATTCCCTCTCACACATATCTGTTATTTGGGTTATGTGAAGTCATTTCTGGAATAGAACCAGAAAACTGGGAATCACCAGAGTATAAACGCAGAGGTCTTCTCTGATCCGAGTCACCACACAGAAACCTTCTGTGCTTCTGCATTATGTGATGAGTTGCAGGTGCAGTATTAAGATTGTTTTCACATGTAAAACAATTCCTATTATTGATGATTGGAGACGCCGATATACCACTGTTACCGTATTACAACTAAGCTGCATAGAGAGGAAAATTAAAAATGTGTGCACAGAGTTAGGGGTTTATTTCCATTATATTGAAGTTCCATATTTTAAAGCAGTGCTTTCCAACTTTCACAGGTCAAGGCTCCCTTAGCGTCTCATAAATTTTACCAGATGCCGTTAAGCCAAAGAAATGCTGAACAATCCAACATATTTTATTAGTTAGGTCCAAGGATCTTAATGACTGGAGAGTTCAGTAGATTATCTATGGGGAGAGAGAGGCAAACTACAAAGAAAACTGCATTTTTTATATTTATTATTTACATTTATATACAGTCCTTTCAGCTTTCAAACATCGGTGTAGATCCAGACCTAGGTGCTTGTTACGTTACATCGGTAGCGTATTTTCTATGCACTCCCCTAGGCACTCCCATCGCTTGTACGTACTTTGGTCATTTTACGCTTCCCAAACCCTACCTTAACTTTTCATAGCGTAAGTACTGACGTACATAAAGGATTCATGTACATAACGGCCTAACCCTACCGCTACCGTGCAATTGAACTGCTTCTATCCGCCTATAAAGCGTAACTACAGGTGTCGTATGGATGACCCCGCCCCTTCGTTTGTAATTACGCTGATGGTATATATGTTAGGAGTTAGGTGGCGTAACATTCAAATAGGCGATTTTACGTCAGCGGCTAGTGTAAAATCGATAGTGTACGTAGGTCAGGATCATTACAAGTTTCTAAATATGGGATACATCTTACCCTCCTCTGTCATCAAAAAGCCACTACTCTGTCTCTCCAAATTCCCTGCTCTGTCTCTCCAGATTCCCTCCTCTGTCCCTCCAGATTCCCTCCTCTGTCCCTCCAGATTCCCTTCTCTGTCTCTCCAGATTCCCTCCTCTGTCTCTCCAGATTACCTCCTCTTTCTCTCTAGATTCCTTCCTCTGTCTCTCCAGATTCCCTCCTCTGTCTCTCCAGATTCCCTCCTCTGTCTCTCCAGATTCCCTCCTCTGTCCCTATGGGAAACGGATATGATGGCACTCCTCTAAATTAAAGCTGCTCTAAGCACAAAGGTCCCACTAAACCTTGGCTAAACACACAGCCGGTCTGTTATTAAAAACTTTCAGGATTTTTTCTGGAAAGACTTTCCTATATTGTAGATATTTTAGATATTTCAGATTTCTTTCCATTGGATATATATTTTGTTGTTGGACATAATTTTATTGGACTTTTTTTTTGTGATTTCTCTTGTTACACCTTCCATTTTATCCCCATTGGGCCTGATCCAGAGCTACGAAAATTCGCACAGTGGGCGAATGCGTACGTTCGACCGTGCGAATAAACATGCACGCCCCTAACACTCCCATAGTAAAGTACCTGCTTACGGCGGCTATACCCTACACTGGGTACTACCGTCGGCCGTACGAATTTTCGCACATAATACGCTGAGCGTACGGGCTTAGCACGCCCATACTGTACAATTTAAATGGCTACCCCCGCCTCCGTGTAGTAAAACGAGCGCCCAGGCGACCGTCGTACTGAACGCACGCCCCTCGAGCGAACACTTCGCTCACAGTACGACCGCTATCCGCTCATGTCGTCCAGCCGACCGGAAGTTGTCATACTGAGCATGCGCATTGCGTATTTTCGTACGAAAATATGCAA
>WWET01000727.1:153304-175675 GCA_011038615.1 Limnodynastes dumerilii | reverse complement strand
GCTGAAGGCTCCCCTAACTTCAGCCGGCGTAAGGGAGAGTTAGTACGTTAACGCCGCCCTCCCAGCCTCATTACCCTCCCTCTCCCCGCCCCCCTACACTAACTTCAGCGTAGGGACGCTGGGGGACATCCGCTCCAGCGTCCCTACGGCGCTCCTGTGGCCGCCCGATCTATAATCGGGCGTTTCCATAGTGACGCGGGGCAACATCTGCCCGGCGCATGCGCATTACGCTTACGACCACCGTACTAGCGACGCGGCCGTAGCTCTGGATCAGGCCCATTGACAAGCGACAGTCTCCAGCTCTGAAAAAAAAGTTCTGGAATTCTGGGCGGAGCCAATTTTGGAGACGGGACTAATTTTCACATAACTACTGTGGTACAAGGGGATGTCTCCCTTTACTGCTGGGCCCCATAGGAGCCACACGCCCTGCACTCACGGTGGTCACATTACTGATTTTGTATATGAGGCCCCACAACAAGCATACTCTATCCCTACACATTGCTAACTTTATGAATTGTAAGTGCATAGGCGTTGATGAAAATACAGAGTTCCTGAAAATGAACATGCTTTTAATGCAGCAGCCTATACAAGTTTTCATGTTTCAAAGCATCATTCAGTATACATTTTTATAATTGATTTAAATTGTTGTCATTTATATGTTATTTAATTATAAAATATAATTGACACATGGATCATAGAATCATAGAATGTGACAGCAGATAAGAACCACTTGGCCCTTCTAGTCTCTCCTTTCCGCCCCGCCCCCTGTGGAAAAACCCTTCCTACTAGCATGTTTTATTTGGCATGTGGGAGTAAACCGGAGCACCTGGAGGAAACCCATGCAGACATGGGGAGAACATGCAAACTTCACACAGATAAGGCCTTGTCCGGGAGTCAAGCTCATGACATCAGCGCTGCCACCGTACTGCCCAATCCCTGCTGCATCCTAACTACCACATAGATAAAGGGAGGCCACTTACCTTGCTCATATGGTAGTTACACTAACAGACGCTACTTTAACAGTTCTGCGCTGCCCCTGGTTGCAGTGCAGATATGTGGATTGTACGTAGAAACCAGCCCTTATTGTACTGCACACCCCCCCTCCACAGAGCGGAAACACTTCTGCGTCCAGCTCTGTCCCTGCCATCGTACCACACATACTACAGATCCTGAATTCCATCCTGGTACTTTCTGGTTCAGCGGCAACCATGCATAATCATAACCGTCGGAAATGCCCCCTTATTGGACCGGATTCCGTTTTTAGCTACTACGCATGCGTAATAACTACTTTATGCTATCTACGTAGCGTTTCATTACGTAGATTGCGTAAATGCGGTCTTTAAAGATCCAGTGCATAGTTAGTTACATAAGGGTCACAATAAATTCAGCAGCTAATATTTATCTTATTTCTGTTCTCACAGCTCTGGAAGACTTCAAAACTATTCTCCAGTTTATTCCATTCTTCTGGATCTGACCTTCAGCTGCCATAAGCCAGCATGTTACAGTTCACAGACAATAAACATGTGGGAAAAAGTACATTTTCCGGTGTTATATTTTGACTGCTTCTTAGATAGAATTAATGAAACCCAGATGACTGTTGTCACTGACGCAATCATAAGCAAACAGGATCCAGCGGATTATCAGGCCTGTGTCTGCCTTGTACATTAGGCCTTGAATATTCCGTAAGCAATTGCTGCATTTATCTAAGGTAAAATCTCAGGAAAACTGCAGTGTTTATCTATCATAATGTCTCAGGCAGTGTCTTTCCCACACTCTCACAGATATAGGTTTTCAGATATTTATTCAGGAGCGTGGGTGCGGTAGCACAGCACAGGAGGATCAAAATTTTACAGTATTTCCAGGATGTCTAAAGAAGAGAGAAAAGGATTCAGGAAACAGCTCAGTATTATATTTCTGTACTTTTCTCTACAACATGAAAGAACTATAGGAGTGAGCACACTTAGGTTACATGAAAACCAATGATGACGTGGAAATGCTGCGGGCTGATTCAGAGTTGCCAGTTGATGTGACATATTTCAAGCACTGCACATGGCCATGAAACACACCATCAAAAGAGGAAAAACCTGATCTAGACCTCTGGACGTTTTCAGAGGTCTGGGTTAAGGTGCGGGTATGGCAGTTTTAGGGTTAGGCTGCAGGGAGTTGAGTCTTAGGGTTAGGCTGCAGGGAGTTGAGTATTAGGGTTAGGCTGCAGGGAGTTGAGTCTTAGGGTTAGGCTGCAGGGAGTTGAGTCTTAGGGTTAGGCTACAGAGAGTTGAGTCTTAGGGTTAGGCTTCAGGGAGTTGAGTATTAGGGTTAGGCTGCGAGGATAAGAGTCTTAGGATCAGGCTGTGGGGAAGGGAGGGATATGGTTAGGGAAATAGAAAGGGGAGGGTTAGGGCAGAGCCGTAGCTAGAAATTTTAGCGCATGGGGCTAAAAGAGAAAATGGCATCCCCAACCCTGAGTTAGTAACCAGTTTAACCTTAAAAATCAACTTACTGATGCCCCACTTTCACTTTGTGCTCTGGGCGACTGCCCCTATCGCTCATCCCTAGTTATGGCCCTGGGTTAGGGTAATGGAAGGGGAGGATTAGGGAAATAGAAGGGGAGGGTGAGGGTAATGGAAGGGAAGGGTTAGGGAAATAGAAGGGGAGTGTTAGGGTAATAGAAGGGGGGGCATTAGGGAAATAGAAGGGGAGGGTGAGGGTAATGGAAGGGGAGGGTTAGGGAAATAGAAGGGGAGTGTTAGGGTAATAGAAGGGGAGGATTAGGGCAATAGAAGGGGAGGGTTAGGGTAATGAAAGGGGAGGATTAGGGAAATAGAAGGGGAGGGTTAGGGTAATGGAAGGGGAGGATTAGGGAAATAGAAGGGGAGGGTTAGGGAACTAGAAGGGCAGGGTTAGGGTAATGGAAGGGGAGGGTTAAGGAAATAGAAGGGGAGGGTTAGGGTAATGGACGGGGAGGGTTAGGGTAATGATTAGTTTAAGGGTTAGGGTAACATTCATACTCACCATTCTGTGCAGCATCTTCTTTCTTCTGTGTATAAATTGCTAAATTATCATTACCAGCCAATAAATGTATTATATTATGGACAAATCCCTTTAAAAATACTGATGCTGAGTCAAATCATATTGCTAAGGTCTCCAGATGTGTAGTTATTGCAATTTTAAATGTACTCTATGACTTTTATGCTGTATTGAGATTTAAAAGTTTTACTAATCTAATAATCAATAGTTATGTGGTAAGAAGTGTCTGAGGCGTAGTAGTAACATCCATGGATTGCTATGAAGAATGAAATTCATTTTGTATTGATAGTCACTTATGTCACAGTGGATAATGAAGCCGTTTTAGGTGCTGCACTAAGCACTATGAGTTCAGTGAGTCAGTCATTTAACAGACAGCTGGGCACTTAATCACACCAGTAATGCAATCCTGCATAAATGGGACTGGGCACTTACACTTTGATTAAGCAAAGTGCTGCCTCCTTGTACATTGTACGATTCACATGTCTATCAGAGCAATGATCAGACAGAGATATCAATAAAAGCAATCTACAGTCCCCCATTAATGAAGACTTTTTCTGTAAACGGCATTTTTGTTACAAGTAATCAATACAAGTTGCTAATAAGCCAAAAGCCAGTGTATATAGAGCTTACACTCTACATAGACATCTTCCTGATCCATTCCATAGGACTGGCATTATTGGCATCACGGCATCAATGCCATTGAACCTACATTGGTGGTCTAAATAGACTGATATAAGGTGGTATGTCATAATGCTGCTATCATATTAACATATTAACTATTAAACTAACAAACAGCTGTAAATTCCCATACAGCCAATTCTATACTTTAATACTACCATAGGTGTGGGAGCAAGGGGTGGGGGATTGGAGGTGGGTTGGTGCCATCCAGGGAGAGCAGGACGAGCCTCTATGCATGCGTCTTATATGTATTGTGAAGCACCGGCCGGTATATAATTATATTATTGATTATATGAATAATAAATGTTTTATATGGACTGTCCAAAGAGGCCAAAAAATCTTTTGAAATGGTCTTTGATCTTTTGATTTGATCTTTTGGAGCTCCTATTATGCCAAATCAACCATGGAAAGATATATTTAGCTTTTAGCAAATGTGTCCTGTGTCTATTAGGAGATCTTTGGACAGTACACACTGGTAAGATAAGATTACGGTAAGATTCTGGTGAAACAGACTTTTGATTGTGTGATTGGAAAGATTATCTGCTGAAAAGCCCTAGAGTGTACACACTTCTGCATCCTCCCTCCTAACAGAAGCTGAGGGAAGAGATAGACTGCCACTGCCAGTGTGTGCCGAGGAGTGTATATAATATATATATATTTAAATGGGGGGGGGGTCAAAATTTAATGATCACTTGCTCTCAAACTTAAAAATGTTTTGTTGCCTCTGCATACCACCACTTCTAAACTTCCATACCACTAGTTCTAAGTTTTCTGTAATGTTTCATTGTGACAATTCAAAATTCCCATAATGCCACTACTAAATCCTATACCACCACTTCTAATTCCCATACCACCACTTTTAAACCTTATACCACCACTTTTAAATCTTATACCACCACTTTTAAATCTTATACCACCACTTCCAAATCTTATACCACCACTTCCAAATCTTATACCACCACTTCTAATTCCCACACCACCACTTCTGAAATTCCATACTGTCATTTCTAAATTCCACTTTGACCTTTGATCTGCACTGAAAGATTTCCCAACAATCATGAATTATCTCAGGAAAGTATATTCTACTTACATGATATTCTATCTGATATTGTTCTGGAATACATCTATTCACAAGATAGCCGACAGGAATATAATCACACAACTTCTTGCTTAAAATATGGCACAGATGTAAATTAAAGTGTATTAATTAATGTCACTTTTTCTGTCAGCCAGGTTGATCACCATGGCTTGGTGTGTGGGTCAGCGGTCAGAACAGCCCTTTTGTAAAAGAGCAGTTTTTTACCAGTTATTTTTCGAACTGCCTCTGAAATCGATTGCTCCTGCCCCACTGAGGACAAGGAATCAACAATCCCCAGCACGATTCCACAGTGGCAAATGGTGAGTATTGATCCAACCCCAACCCTTATCCTAAGCCTCACTCTAACCCTCCCTAACCCTCTCTTCCCCGCATCCTGACCCTAAGACTATTCTCCCCGCAGCTTGACCCTTAGACTCCCTTCCTTGCAGCCTGACCCTAACCCTCCCTTCCTCACAGCCTAACCCTAAGACTCTGCTCCCCACAGCCTAACTTTAAGACTCCCCTTAGATTCCCCTTGTACAATCAACTGTTGTCCGGTGCGGCAAGTCTGCGTCAGGTGTGATCCGGGTGTTCCTTTGGGTGCTGCTTCGGGTTTCGAAAAGCCAATGAATAGGTAAGTGTGACAAAAAATAAATTCTCCATACTTACCCATTCATTAGGATAACCTAATTAGGGATATTATTGAAATACAGCACAGAGAGATGAAAATGAGCCCTCGGCTGTCTATATTTTGGAAATATAATTTTCTTTGCAGAGAACGCATCCGGGCTTGGTGTATGATATTACATTCCTCTTCATTCACTCTTGATGGACCGTATTCAGAGAATGTTTTTTTATGTACGCATTATACGCACGGCCGGAGCAAGGAAACACCCACCAACAACCCTGACACTCCCCTCTCCCGGATGAGCTATCGGTGACTTATGAGTCCCTAAACCACTCTGTATTTTACGTGTGTACTTACGCGCGTATATGTGCTCCTTTCGTGGGATTCTTTATAACCGCGCCTCCATTCGTTCATTTTAATGCCTCCCCCACCCACTTATATGTAAATTTTCAAGTAGAGGCTTTCTACGCCGCCCATCTACACGTATGTCCCCAAGTACGATTCACATGCCCGTACCCTAAAACGCTTATGAGCGTATATTCAACATAACTTACGTAAGTTATGCGGTCTGTAAGACATAATGTGGTCTGAAAGACCGCATTTACACAATCTACGTAAGAAAAAGATACGTAGATTAAGTTAAAAAATGACTACGCATGCGCAATAGTAAAAATCGCTAAACACCCGACGTATATGTGGGTTACAATATAGATGGGTTACAATAATTCTAGCAAAACCTGAGTGTGTACAACAACAGCAATAATAATAATAATAATAATAATAATAATAAATAACAATAATAATAATTTTACTGTGATCTGACTCACTATTTTCAATGATTTCATTGCACAACAGGGTACTGAAATAGACGACTAAGCATTGTATCTAACTGAAAAGAATTTGCTGACATTACTCTGCACACACATATCTCTTCATCTCACTTTATATGACATATTACATTTGGATGTTTAAATGGCCACTGACATAAATTATCTCGTGTTCAGCAAAAGCAATTTGTCTTCCACTGATGTATGAGATGTAAGTAAGCACAAATGTCTCTCTAGTTGCACAAGTTAAAAAGGATTCATGTTTTCTTTGAAGTTTGGTATTGCGTGTGGATATTTGCTGATAATAACCTATATCCAGCATTGAAAGATTATCATTTAGCATAAAAGCTGGCTACTGCCGTAATTTGTTCATTTGCATCATAACATCTGTTACCTGATATCAAGTTTAAGGTCATTTATTTAGGTCAGAATTTAAGTTCAAAAAGATAAATAAATACATAGGTTTTGAGACTAATGGGAGGCTTATAGGAGATGATCATTGATAGTATACACAGCAGCAAAGATATCCAGGAGAAAGAGTTAAAGGACTGACCCTTCAGCTTAGCTGTGAGTACTGTAGTTTGTTGGCAATCATAAAGGAATGAGAGAAGAGAACGTGTGAAAAGAAGTTGTACCTGAGTTACTGGAAGTAAACCGGAGGTTAGAGGTGGAGAGGGCTGTAACTGGGGGTGTGCAATAGGGGCGGTTGCACAGGGCTGAAAGTCAATGTGGGGCGCCACCATAGAGCACCCTTATCCCTACGGGTGTAGTTACGTGCGTAGGGTAAGGTACGTACGGCCGTATCTATTTAACCGCACCCTCAAATGCCCATATAAATGCACCCCCCCACCAAGTCTCACGTAACTTTGATCGTATGGATTTCAACCACGCCCCTCTGGATGTATGTCCCCAAGTGCGATTCCATGCCTAATGGACTTCTGTGCGTAAATCCTTACGTAACTTGTGTGGAAAAAGTTACTACGCATGCGCAGTTGATCCGATCCTAAAAACACGCAGGCAACTCCACGTGAAAACAGATCTCTGAATCCGGTCCCTAATTTCTAAAATACAAACTACTCAATTCATGTAAAACCAATATATGTGAAACATAAATAAATACATGTGGAATCATAAATATTTAAATATAAAACCTGAATGAATTACTAAAGAATAAAAACACTTAAAGTTCATGAATGCAGCATACAGGTGAATGTTTCAGCCCATGAATGTTTTAGCCAATGAAAATAGTTCCTTCCTTAAGATGTATGAATATTAAGCCAATGGAGATTATTCTTTTCAGACTTGTATTGAATAAATTCTTCCACAAATTCGTTGGTGTGCTCATACATCCATAAAATGATATAACATATGGGAAGAAAAGAAGGTGGGGTTTGAAGATACCAACAATAAATATCAAATAACCAATCTCAAACAAAGGCAAAAAATGTATATAAATTTTAGTCAATCCAATGCATAAAAGAAACTACTAAAAACACAGACCCATATAATGAATCAATAAACCACCCATAAATATAAGGTGCCAAATGGAGAAACAAATCTCCTACCAATGCGTGCAGTAATGTTCCAAACAGTCCAGGCTGCAAAATGGTGATGTCCACAGTGGTTCTTCACTGGTGGTTGTCTTCTCCTGTGGGCTTGCTTCTCCATTCAGGACGGTTAATCATCTTCTGCTAGGGGTGTGGGTCCCCGCATCGAAAGGCCCTATTTTGTTAGGCCGTTCTCTCCCAGTCAGTTCCGAACTGGCTAGGATATTGATTACTTATGCC
Organism: Limnodynastes dumerilii; assembly: GCA_011038615.1. Classification (NCBI taxonomy): domain Eukaryota; kingdom Metazoa; phylum Chordata; class Amphibia; order Anura; family Limnodynastidae; genus Limnodynastes; species Limnodynastes dumerilii. The sequence goes on along the minus strand of WWET01000727.1, from coordinate 167,650 downwards.
TCAATAGGTACTGTAAGTAAAAAAAATACTACCCTTTCACTAATTCTAACCCTAACCCTCCCTTCCCCAGAGCCTGACTCTAACCCTCCCTTTTCTATAGCCTAACCCTAAGACCCCTGTCTCTATTTCTAAAAGCAGCCATTCGGTCCAGGGACTCGCAACGTTCTGCTAGGACGTCCCCATTTTACAGCCTGGACTGTTTGGAACATTGCGCTGCGCACTTTAGTAAGTGAGCTGTTTACAGCAATATCAGGCCAGGACAGAGGATTAGTTAAAGTAAGTACAAGAAATCAATAGCAGGTTGAGCCAAAAGGTTCTGTATATTCATGTTGACTTACTTTCCAGGTACTCCACGAGACAGGGCGAGGTTAAAAGAAGGTCGTATTTAAAAGAGTTGTGCTGGGGAAGGAGTATGTTATGGTACCCCGGAATTACCTTAGCTGTGAACCGTGGTGACCAAGTTATCAGAGAGGAAATATTCAGTACACCGGGATTACCTTTATTGAGAACCGGGGTAGCTGCTAAAGAGAGAAAGGCGAGCAGCTCACCAGGGTGTAGAGCCTGAGATAGGACTGAGTATTCGCTAGAGCCCCTGATGGTGGGGATAGACTGGAGCTGGTAGGAACCCGTCAAGATACAGCTCTGGAGAGATAACCCGGGAGAGGAACAGTTAAAGCACAGAGGGAGTCAGACAGGCGAGAGCTAGACAGAGGAGAAAGTGGGAGGAGACAGGCAGCAGAGTCTGACCTGTAACAAACTACACAAAACACTGAACAGACACGGCTGACTAGGAAGGAACAGACGGGACTGACAAGATAGACTAAACTAACCAGGGCAATCACACACACAAGCAAACAGCGGAAACCCACAAGGGGTTAACAGAAACAGTCCGGCAGGATGGGCTATGTAAATACACATAGGGCCTCCTGGTGCTGCATGCCAAATTTGATATAAAAAAAAAAGACAAAATTGGAACAGGTTAAAGTGGAAAATGTTGCCTTTTTTTCTACTTCCTGTTTTAAAAATCTATATTACATTAACATTTGATTGAGAATGCATAACTCAGTGTAGAAAGGGTCTTTTCACTAGCTGTTTTTTGTTAGAGAGCTAATGTGCCAAGGGAGTGCCTTTTAGGGGGTCAGATTTCAGAGAAAATGACAATTTTTTTTTACAATTTAGGAAAACGTGCCCATTATAGAAATAGGAAATTTTACAGATTTCATAACGTCGCGCATGTCAAGTGAGAGCCATCTGCTGGGTGCACTGAGACTGCTGTTATGAATACTGGAAGGTAACATGCAATGTACTGCAGGCAGAAAGATATGGAGGACAAGAACCTAATCTGAACTCCGGCGGCTGACCCTGCACAAAAACTACCACCCTCACGGGTGGGCTTCACCCACTCCTGGGTACGTATAAGTCCCTACACTGAACTAGGAGAACCAACAAGTAGTTTGAGACAGGTACAGTGGTAGTAGTAGGTGCAGAGACCTGACACACTGGAGAGTAGGTGTAAACTGCAACAGTGGTAAAAGAGGGACAGGCAGATGACACAAGCACTGAACCCAATACAGACCAGACAGAAAAGGTATTACCAACTAAGAAGCACACTACACCATGAAAGATGAAGGGCAGAAAAAGCAGCGGAAACCCACAAGGGGTTAACAGAAACAGCCAGGCAGGATAAACTAGGTAAATACAAATAGGACTGAACAGCAAGGTGGGAGATGGAGGGAATGGAGACACAAAGGTATAAGGCAAGGTACCGGGCAAGGACAGAACTGGGGCACTCATGAAAGCAAGAAGACAAGTAGCACAAGGCAAGAGGAGGAAAGAAACTGGCACAGAGACATTAGGAAACTAGAAGCTATGACCAGCACCTGCTACTTGCACTGGAGGCTATTTAAAGAACACTCCCCCCAATCAGCTGTGGAAGCCAGACACACCTCCAGGGACAATTAACCTGTAGCTGGGAGAAAAACAGACACATAGAACTTGGCAAGGAATTAACACACACTCTGCCAGGATGAACCTGCAGAGTGTAACAGAGTACTATTAGAAGAGTATCTATTGCAATTGGTGGGAAATATCATCAGAAAAACAAACCAAAAGAAAGAAGGATTTGTTATTGGGAATGGGAAGCATTTCCGGGATCAACAGCTGACAGAGGGTGCTGCTCCACAGAAGTTATTTTGGAGGCTTTATGGGGAGCCTCAGGTGTGTTAGCTCTCCAGTTAACAACACATGAAGTATGACCCAATATAGGGACTCTGGGCCTGATCCAGACCTACGGCCACCGTCACTTGGACGGCGGGCGTAAGTGTAAGATCGTCTGAAAAGCCGATCTGCGCATGCGCCGGGCAGATGGTACCCGACGTAGCTACGGCAACGCCCGATCAACGATCGGGCGTCTGTAGCAGCGCCGTAGGGACGCTGGAGGGGACGTCCTCCAGCGTCCCTACGTTAAGGTTAGTGTAGGTGGGCGGGGGGAGCTAGTTTAATGAGGGTGGAAGGGCGGGCTAGGCGGACATACGCTCCTGTGCGAACGTATGGCCCCTTCCTTACGCCGGCTGAAGTTAGGATAGCCTTCAGCCGGCGTAAGGAAGGGAAAATACGCCCGCACAGGGGGAGTGTCGGGGAGAGTGGACGCCTATACGCTGTGCTTTAGTAAGCAAAGCGAATCGGCGTAGGTCTGGATCAGGCCCTCTTACCGTTAGAGTTAGGACCACCATAGAAGAAAGGCCTTGAAAGTGGCTGGTGGATTATCCAGAGTTGCCTACTTTTCAATGCTTCCCTCCTGGAGATCCTGGATGGAAGCTATAGATACCTTGGCAGGGGCGGGGCTTGATGCAATTTATGCAAATTGTGTCCTGAAGCCCCACTCACTGACAACCAATGATCGTTTAGAGTATTTCTTGGTGTGAGGGCGGGACTTAATAACACAAACTGCATCAAGTCCTGGCCAGTCACTAGCAAAACTAGGAAAACTAGTACTGCTCGGCAGAGGGGCAGGACTTGAGGCCGTGGTTTGTATGAAACCGCAAAAAAGCGGTTTGCAGATTTGCAGGCTCTACCAGGATACTGGGAGAACTAACTGAATTTCAGAAGTCTCCAGAACATTGCGGGAGAGTTGGCAACCCTGGGATTATCATATATTTACAAATGTGTGTAACTATCGTGTCTGAATTTTATATTACAGATAGGATGGTACAGTTATTTACTGGTTAATGGCAGTGTTGCTGGGGCATTTCTTTCCTTTGCTTCTTTGCATGTGAAGAACAGCATCTGCTCTGTGCCTGTGCCGAGGACTCGGTTTTACTGCGCATGACAGAGCATCCATCCAGCCCACTCAGGGCCGCACATAAAATCTACGACAGACTGTTTCTTGCAGGCACAGCATAGCCAGTCAGCCTGTTTTTACTGTTGGTATCCGTGGCAGGAGGATGGGTAGGACATGGCCTTTCCCCGCTATCTCCTCAGCTGCACTATGGTTGCATCATATCACAAAGGCATATTTTGTTATGAAAGAAAAGTAAATTCCTGCAACACTGGTCTTTGAGCAAGATTTAATTTCCTCTTTCTTTTAAGAGACAATTCTCCATTGTCATAGCCAGGTATCTACAAGTGACGCTGACAAAGCTGAAACCATTGCACAGATACAATGCGTAATGACCCTAATCTCATTTTGGTTTTACAATCCTGAGAAAGTGATGTAGTGGTTTTGATGTTAAATTACAGTATTATATATAGACCCAAATTAATTCAATAACTAACCCATTGTCTGCAGAAATAATGTATTTTGCTGTGTGATGGTGGCTTATCTTTGCAGACAACGCGACTGTTATAAAATGTTCTATTTCTGAGATGATGTTGCCTAATCTAAGGAATGTGGCCTCGTATGAAGATAGCTGTGCTGCTCCCTGGAATATTCTGTATATACTTTCACTTATCTGTCACTGCAGAGAAATTCAGTTTATTTTTCCCTGTGTTACAGCAAATATATATATATATTCTTTAATATTTATAGATATATAATAGATAGACATAGATATATATAGATATATAAATATATGTTATTGTAACCTCCCACATGAGGTTTTTATTCAGTTTTCATCACTAGGGGCCGTAGTCACAGATGCGATAGTTCTAGGCACGCAATTATACGCACGGACGTTGCAAGCCAACACTCATGACGCTCACTTCACACGGATGGGTTTACGTGGACTTCCGCCCCCATAGAGCGCCCTTATCTCTACGTAGCATTTACGTGCATATAATACTTACGTACGTGCGTATATAACTAACCGCACCCTCAAATGGTCATTTAAATGCCTCCCCCCACCCACTTTCACATAACTGTCCGTAAGGATTTCAACTACGCCCCTCCGCACGTATTTCCCTAAGTGCGATTCACACGTACGTGCCTAATGGACTTCTGTGCGTAAATTCAACGTAAGTAGCATAAATAAAGTTACCACACACGCGCAGTTACTCCGATCCTAAAAATACGCACCTAACTTCGCAAAAGAACGATCTGTGAATACGACCCTAAATCTCCCTTTTTGTGGATTATCTAGAAATACATTATATCATGATGGGAATCATTTGTGTGTAGTGCTGTATATTACACTTCTGTGTCCATAGAGCAATCTTAGGTTTCCTCCTAAATTCCTAAATGCCACCCCATTTGCCACCCGTTGCGGGACTTAGGCATACAGAATGCACATACAGCGTTCTGTGCACAATGAAATCCAATGCGCGAGCCAGATGTTACTTGCAAGGGGGCTTACACAATCGCCATGCATATATCCCCTTGTAGTATTAAGTCTGAATACGGCCCATAGAGGCATGTGGGAAAAGCAGCAATATACCTACTGCGCCAAAAGCATTACGTATGTACATTTAGCCAGATGCCAGATCCAAAGCTACGTTTCCATTACGTTTCAACGCGTAGCGTATTTACACTAGCGTATATATACTATGCACTCCCCTAGGCATTCCCCTCGCTCGTACGTACTTTGGCCATTTTACGCTTGCCAAACCCTACCTTAACATTACATAGCGTAAGTACTGACATACGTACAGGCTTCACGTACGTATCTGCCTAAACACGCCCATACTGTATGATTTAAATACCTCACCACGCCTCCAAAGCGTAATAACGGGTAGTTGGCACGCCCCCTTCGTACGTAGTTATGCTGTTAATACTAGCCTGGTACGTATGTTCTGAGTATGTCAGCGTTTTTATGTCAGCGGCTAGCGTACTTAGTTCTGGATCTACCCCATTGCCACTAATTGAGTATACCCTTAATAGCTTCTATTTGTTTAATCATTTCCCAAATGCAAAGGTATGAGCAATGCAAACATCAAGGGTTCCTTAGGATATGTGTATATTTTACTCAGAAAAGTGTGCTTATCTACCACCCTGCAGTCCATTTTATCTGGGTTTTCTCATTTTAAATATTAAATAAATATATATTTTAGTCTGTTCTACACCAAGAAAGATATAAGAAGTCAATATTATAATATACAAGAAAGTAATAATGTCCCCAGACAACCATATTGTGAAAAAGAAAGTTTAAAACCAAAATAGCACAAGATATTTTTATAGCACAATTATTAGAAGCACATGTAGAAATATTCAAGTAATGAGATCATCATTGTTTCCACTAGAATTATGGAGAAATCCCACTTCTTCATACTAGCCTACCTTTTCTCATCCCAACATCTCTACCTCCCCTCCCCCTATCTTTCTAACTCCTAAATCATTTCCCTCTCCCCTACACCTTGTTTCTTTTCATTGACTTTATATGTGAATACTCTAGACCCCATATTACCCTCAATATTTAATTGATTTTATTGTACAATATATGTAATTTGTATATTCTTTGTCTCGTTGTTCGACGAGTCATATGTGATACTATATGTACATTCCAGCCAGCAAGTATTCACCATGCAATTATCTGTTTCCTTCTACCTATAGAGGGATATGATGATCGGTGGGAGTCCCCGACACGATGGCTGTCTATGAGAAGTAGAGACAGCCGAAAGTTCTTTTTTCGCTGTCTCTATTTTGCTCCATCATATCCTTTTTACACAAATATCGAGTATCCAGCTTAAGTATTTTCCCAGCATGCAATAGTAGAAAATTATTTGCATATATCTAATTTTTTTCCGCTCCCAATTTCCGGTCCCCTGCGAGAGGCAGCGACGGTGGTTAGTGGTAGAATGTGACTGCTGCAGCAGTTATAAGGTTAGTATTAGGGCGTAAGGGGACGGATAGGATTAGGCTTCATGGCATGGAGGGTTAGGCTACAGACAGGGAGGGTTAAGGTTAGGCTGCTGCAACAGGAGGGTTATTATTATCATTTATTTATAAGGTGCCATAAGGTGTCTGCAGCGACATACAAAATACAGTATAGACATACAGGGTAGGGATGGACAGCACAGTACATAATAAAATACAATATAAATATAAAAATATCATTAAAATACAATAAAGCGAAGCACAGAACGCAAGGCAAAATGCGAGGTGTCAAACTTGGCAGATCAGGGAGGAGGGGATAGAGCACAATGAGAGGTTGAGAGGGAGCCACCAGGTGGGTATGGAGTAAAAGGGTAGCAGAGGGGGACAAGAAGATATGAAGTGAGGAGGGAGTAGTGGAGGAGGGAACAACACTAGGATGGAGGGCCCTGCTCACGTGAGCTAACACACTAAGTGGGAGGGTAGAACTTACAGAAGACATAAAGAGGGGAAAGGAAAGTGGACTGCTGTTGTGAGCGGAGGAAAGGGGTAGGAAGGAGAAGAAGGGTTAGATGTAAGATGCAGTGAGTATGTTAAGTGGAGGAGGGGTAGGCTAGCCTGAACAGGTGCATTTTGAGTGTGCGCTTGACCTGCAATGTGGGGGAGAGTCTGACTAAAGAAGGGAGGTCATTCCAGTGCAGAGGTGCAGCTCGGGAAAAGTTCTGGACACAGGTGTGAGATGTAGTGATCAGTAGGGAGGTCAGACAGCCGTGGTTAGCAGAATGGAGAGGGCAGGATGTGGTGTGAATGGATATGAGGGAAGTGGATGAGGAGATGGCCTTAAATGTGAGGGTAAGGAGTTTAAAGAGAGGTCTGAAGCGGACAGGAAGCCAGTGGAGGGTCTGATATAAAGAAGAGGCCGTGGTACAGTGGTATGAGAGGAAGGGAAGGGTGGGTTAGGGTAAAGCTGCGGGGAAGGGAGGGTTAGGGTCAGGCTGTGGGGAAGGGAGGGTTAGAATTAGGGTAATGGAAAGGGAGGGTTAGGGTCAGAATTAGGGGAAGGGTTGGGGTAGTTTTTAGCCTTACCTTTTGGAGCACTGTGTTCACCGAGGCATAAGCAATTGATATCCCAGTTCGAAAATTGGCTGGGAGAGATCGAAATAGGGCCATTCTTAGTGGGGACCCACACCCCACTGTGTAAAGCTGGCCATACACTGGGATGATTATCTGTCCCAGGAGGGGTTGGACTAATAAACAGGATGATTTCCCGCAAGGGAAAGGTCCTGTTATAGACACCATGCACCTCTACTGCTGGACCGATAATCCTAGCAGAATAGGGGGATGGGATGGGGGGACAGGAGGCCAGGGCAGAGCCATGCTAAAATATATATACTGTCCGCTGCTGCAGATCTGCTGCACGGACACCTTTGACGTATACTCCTAAGGTGTATGTGCAGCAATACATAGATCTACAGCAGCAGCTATTGCAGGGATTAGCCTAAGCCGTGCTGTATGTCTCTACTACTCCCTGCACTAGCTGCTGCGGCAGATCTATGTATGTATAGATTAAGTATACTTCAAAGGTGCAGCATTATACATATATATCTACAGCATTATACATATATATCAGCGGCCAGTATAAAAATATCAGGCGCTAGCGTCCACTATAAATCAGCAGGTTTCAAAATCCAATAATCGTACCAGAGCGTTTCTACTGGAGCAATTTTTGGTCTGATCCAATATAATTCTAGGATCGGGCCGATAATCGCTCCAGTGTATGGCCAGCTTAAGTCACAATAAGAAATCTATAGAATTCACAATAACCTGGCTATTAATTTCTTAATTGATCTACATATTTATTTTGTATAATGCAATACAAAATCTAGAATATATGGCAAGGGAAAACATTTCCATCACAGCTCAAGAACGGCAGATTGCTTATTTCTCCATCCCAAGGATAATCTCTCAATCAATAACATTTCGTTGTTTTTTTCTCTATTAGTATATGGATTTATTTATGACATTTTTGTAACATTAAAAGGCCTGGCAGCAACAGAAATTTGTAGATTGTTTTATTTTATTCAAGTTCAAATTCCATAACAGACTAGGTTAAAGCATACAGTATTTTATAGTACTCATTTTGGACTGTGGGAGGAAGCTAGAGCACATGGATGAACACACGAAAGTTCATGGAGAAGTTCCAAGCTACACAGAGACATAGCCTTGGCTGGAGTTGCATTCATGACCCCAGCACTGGTGGATCCATAGGTGGTTGACTACATAGTGCTGGCTACATTGTATGAAGAAGATCCTGCCCTGTTCTTGATCTAAAAATTGGTGAAATCACCCTTATCTCGCAAAGATTAGAATGCCAACACGGACAGGGGTTGGTGTAGAACCTAGATATTTACCCTAGACCTTAGTGCTGAAAATTAAGCTTTATCAACGTCTTAAGACTTTGTGGCGCTATTGACATATTTACCATTGTACCCGGAGCAGGAAAAAGTGGATAACCTTACAAGAGCCAAGTCAATATGAGATATGGAAATAAGCAGGGGTTGTCTTACATCCTATCACTCTATATTACTCCTTCCCTGCCCTGATGAACCCCAAAAACAGCAAAGGAGCATCTGTAAAGATACTGGGCCTGATGAGATCTGAACAAACACCTGATGCCATAGATTATACCTGCACTCTTTAGCCCTGCGGATACCCAGAACAGATTTGTACAATATGCAAAAACGACAATGCAGTGTAAATTACTGCTGTGACCACTTGTGTTCCATTCATGGAAGGAAAGGGAGGAAGGAATATAGTCAATGTACCTTAAGAGTGTACTCACGAAACGGAACATGATCCAGAACCAAACGCACCCAAGGACGCAGTCTACACAAAACATTTGTACCGGCCTCAGGTCATGTCTAGGTCCAAGAAGCTGCTGACGGCTGATACTCCACAACCTACAAACGTAATAATAAAAGGCATATGAATGCTGCGTATGCATTGCGCTGGATAAAACATTTTTATTTTATGTTAATGATATTTTTAGCCATGACTGTACTATAGAGCATTTGCACAAACCCTGAAGCATTTGCACAAAGCAAAACCACCATTTCCACTATACATTACAGTGAAGTATCCTGAACTAGCACTTAAATCGCTGGGGAAATTAGCTGTGAATGTAGATGCATTGTGATTGGCTGCTCTGTGTACATATGTATCCGGCCAGAGCTGTAGTTGTATGTACAACTATAGACCTCCCATTATTTCCTTTCCCTTTTACTGCATGCAGGATGCTTTCATTTTTACATTTGGGTCTGGATCAGACTCACTGTCTCTGCACTTGTCTGTCTCACACACAGAAGTCACTGTAAGCAAATATTTGATTTGCAATGTAAATAGTGTCCACAAATATCTCTTATTTACATGCTCACAACGAACTAGCTTTAAAAATCAACCCAACTTTGTTATTTTTTGTCTGTAAGTGTGGATCATTAGTATTCTGCATCTCGTGTCATTATTCCAAATAACCTCTGACAGAACGGGTCAGATGCAGAAGAGTGAAATATAGATAATGCTTCAGCTTGTTTTGTCTTTTCTCCCAATAACAATAATTATCTGCATGCCCATACACAGTCTTCATTATTCATAACACAGGATGAGGACAGATCAGTCACCCCACTGTTCTGCTCTAGTTCATCAGTATTGACAAAAACACAGTTACTTCCCTCAGTGCAACAAATGAAACATGAATAAGAGTGAGAATAGCAGGTCTTATGAAATCCTCGCACCATTTCCTGTGTGGTTAAGAACAGTGGCGATAAAGGGGGTGGTTTATGTAAGTGAAGTCTTATCGCTCCTAATGGCATCAACCATCTGCTTTCTACATGCAAAATTACCTAAAGTGCAAGGGTTCATTCTGAAAGAGGGCTAATATCTTAAAGAGCTAGATTAGATATATGTGAAATTACAATGTAATAATCTCCTGTTGTTATTATTATTCAACGGTTGAAATCTCCGGCTAGAAAGTCTGGCTTCCGAAAAAGGGATATTCGAAAGTTACTTTTTGAATGTCCTTTTTTACGATACTTACACATTTTGAAATTTTTTTTTATTAATGGGTGAGTGTGCCGTTCGGCATTCTGAACCATTCACTTTCGGAAACAAGAGATCACTCCGCTGCACCTCCGCCGCCGCCGCTCACCTGTCCCCGCTGACCGAGGGGACAGGTGAGTCAACTCTTTCTGCGGAGTTAAGGTCAGGCAGTACGGGAGGGAGGGTTGGGGTTACGCTGCATCTCCGCAGCGGAGGGTCAGGCTTCAGGGGAGGGAGGGTTAGGGTCAGGCTGCAGGGGAGGGAGGGTTAGGATCAGGCTGCGGGAGATGGTGGGTTAGGGTCAGGTTGCAAGTAAGGGAGGGTTAGGGTCAGGCTGCCAGGAAGAAGGGTTAGGGTAATAAGAGGGGAGAGTTAGGGTAAGAATTAGGAAAATGGGAAATAGTGGGGGACTTCTTTTTTACTCTTTTCGGAGCACCGAAAGTTTGGTGCCCCGTGGATTGATTGCAATGGCTCCTCGAGGCATATGCAATCGAAATGGAGGAATGGCCGATTCCAAACCCATTATTCAAAAAGCTAATGAGCAGACAGTGCTATTAAACATGACCAGTTAGGTATGTAGACTGCCTACATGCGGTCTTTAAAGAGTAGTTTAGTTAGATAAAGGCGACGTTATGCCGCCTCAGGGAGTGATTAGGCAGAAGTGGGAGGGGAAGGGATTTAGATTAGCCGGGGAGGGCGGGGGGAGAGGCAATGTCCGTGCGTCATTTCCTTCTTGTGAAGAAAACTACACGCGGTAAGATAAGGTACCTAAAAACAGGGCGCAGGTTAGGAGCAGGACGGGTAAGTTAGGTGCGGATCTGTCCGCAACTAACTCACTCTAAGGTGTGAATACAGCCCATAACCCCAACACAGTATTTAACATTATACCCAATCCATTACTACAGGACGTATTACCGGAAGAGGAGGGGGGACAATTGGATTTTTTGTTATTTGATCGAGGACTTGATAAATTGCGCCTTGGAATTGCGGCAGGCTTTCACTATTTCACTTTTATAAGAGTCTGGTTTTTATAGGGAGAATTTTATTCAAACCCAAATTAAGCCATTTGCATTTAACCACTAAATTAAAAGAACATTTTCTGTGAATAACATCTGCTTTTCTGTGCACACATTGGGGAATATATAATACTATCGGTGCACAGGAGACAGTGGAATGGTGCTGAAACCTACAAACAACCAATTGTGCCCCCTATTTGTTTCCGGCAGCAGTTCTGTTTACTGACTGGTGTCTGACTTCTACACATAGACCTACATGATGCAGGCTGTATACTTTGCACAGAGCTAAACATCCGGAAAGACAGCAGCCTGCATGCATTAGCCCTTGTCACCCATGCAAAATGTTCACATCCTTATCGTATATGTTACTTCAGGCCACGTCAATCATCAGACTACCTCCCATGCAAGTAAGCTCCTGCTATGTTATTACTATACACCTTATGATAATTCCTAGCATAAACTGCCCCAACTGCACAGTGGGTGTATAATTATAATGCATTACTAAACAGGTATTTACAGAAGCCACATATAAGAATGATTCGTCCTGTATATGTCGATGTTACATACTAACTCGGTAGAGTAATGTGCTCCTTCCACCGTCTCCTATGGTGTTTCAGTTTCAATGCTGAGCTTCCTCTATCTACTGTGCAGACTGTGGATTACAATTTACCCTCCACAGAAGACACTGTTCGTGTCATTGCGACTGATGGACGGATTATGTAGAGGAGAGAGGTTCATGTAACGTTTAGCAGAGTATATTGAGGACGGTAATCTACGCGAGTGGCTGGAGGACAGCGCACGTCCTTGTATAGCGCACATGCTTGTAGAAGCGCGCATGCTAAGCTATAGCAGCGCACTCACTGTAATATACCTGGGTGAAGCGTTACAATACTACAGTAATACAGAGTTTCAGCACCGGGCAGTGAACAGTATATGTCTAAGCCTTATAAACTCAACAAGGACAATGAGAAATGAGAGTTTCAGGTCGCTGCATGTTTTATAAGGAGAGGATAAATAAGAAGCAGGTGTCTGGAGGGTGGGATATTGCTGGGATAACTATTAGATGGAAAAGTTCAGTATTCTATATTACATAGAAATAACCAGGTACAGTGAGTGCATGTTGCCCATTGATAAGAGTGTACATTATAGGCTTGGCTTGGACTAGGGCTGGCTGGCAGGATGTGCTGGCTCCAGTGTTCCCTGACAGCTGTCAGTCACACTCTAGGCTTTCCAGATTGGTTGGAGCAAAGCCACTGACATACATACTACTGGGCTGGTATTATAGGTCATGGGAAGGCATTGGTTTGAAGCTAAATCTCTGACATCCATACTATTGTGCTGGTATTATAGGTCATCATTCAGCAGGGGGCTAGCACTGTACTAGTATGTTAGTTAGTAGCATCATTTTGTTGGTTATGTGGTCAGGCTGGGTGTATTCTTATCTATGATGTCCAGGACAGAAGGGGCGGTTCAGGGACCCAGGAAATAGATCTATACACAGTCAGTTATGTCCCCTTTTTTCTGACACGTTTCCTTTCTAACTTCAGTTAAAAAGTCATTGCAACTGTGTCTCTAGACTGCTGTGCTCAGCTTACTGATATGAGTGTCACATAAATATCCACAAAGAGGAAGACAACACAGAAGAGGCAGTGTCTGAGAAGCTGCAAAGAAATGGAGCCCAGAAAAAGAGAAGAAACAGTACAATGGAGGAGCAGGCAGAGAAGAAAGGGAGGGATTGTGTGCTCCAGGAGAAAAGGGGGCACTCATGTAAAGATGGGAGGTGTAAGCGGAGGAGGGGTAAGAGGGATTTTACTAAAGTGCTGGCTCTTGTGTTGGGTGCCAGTAAAGTCACACTAAAGCAAGGAGTACAACACAAAGGTAATAAGGGACCGCACACCTATCTAGATGATAGAAAATGCTGCTGAAAATGAACATCCATCCAACTCTCCAACACTTCTCTCCTCAGCACAGAGGGTTAACCAGTGATACTCTAGCAACGTGACTTATAAAGACAGACAGTCCATCCAATGACATGCAAAGGCTTGTAGGTGGAATTTTAGGCACTGGAATTTGCTAGGCTGCTATTGCACTGCACTGGATCCTCATCTGTTACTTAACATTGCAAAAAAAGGAGTTGATCAGTGTGGTCACTTGGTGCCTGTTTGTTTGTTGGTTTCCTATCTGAAAGGAGTCAGAAACTCAGACACTCTGCTTATTCCAGTAAGTGTTTCTTCCCTCTCTTCCATTTGTAGCTGTAATTATTGTACCTGTTACAGTTAGAGCTTGGAATTTAAGACTAATGCTTAAGCTTATGTAGTTGATCTCATAGCACTGATAGCAGTCATTAGCTGGGTTGCCTGTTGGAATTAGTTTCACAGGCATTATGTTTATTTGATTCAATAGATATGTTTTGATGTTTAGTCTCAACAAATCCTGGATCTATGCGGAGCAAGGAGGTTATATTGGAGGAAGAGAGAGGGATGATATCAGATAGATTGGAGTTGTTGAAGGTTGGTTGATCCTAAAGGACTTATATTGATATTTTCAGTGGTCTGTGTAGTGTGTTAGATGAAGGCTTTATCAGGGAACATGCCAGTTACTACTTTAAAGCTATGCCAGGATAACATGATTTGCTAAGGTCTTTTGGATAGTCCCCCATGTTAAATATAGTGCTATAGATATATTATGAAAGCGTTTACAGAAAACATTGAGGTTCCTCTTCGTGTTAGGTCTTCTAGATACACTTGTGCGCTTCTACTGCGTATTTCTTTCTGTAATGCGTTTTTTCCTTACTCCATAGTTACTAGAATGTTATCTTGTGTGAGCCTTTATTCTACTGGAACGTCTAACTGCTTCCATATGTGAGAGCCCAGCAGTGCTCCTACTTGTAGAATGTAACCTAGGGTGTGCCTTCAGAGGACTGCAGTGCAATTGCCTCAAATTTACGTACTTCCAAAATGGCATCTAGTTATGTGCGCAAAAAAAGGGAAA